>PVHY01004579.1:0-36346 GCA_004024945.1 Uropsilus gracilis
GGGGGGGGGGGGCGCACCCTATCAAGATAGTAATAATGTAATCATCTCTGTAACACAATAACCTCAGACTCCTTTAACAAAGTATTTCTTAAGTGACTTTCCTTCCTTCTTCCTTCCCACATGGAGGACAAGAATGAACTTGAATCTGACAGTACCATGAGAACATATTTGTTGGGATGTTTTGTACAGTTTGGGTAATGCTAACAATACAAGGTGGATTTGCAATCTCATTCAAGGGAGCAGATGTATGTGCACAAAATTGAGCTAATGTTTCCTTGGGTTTGTGAATGATGAGTTGCAGAGAACGTAATTGGTATGGCACTTTCAGGGAGTTCGGTCTTATCATCGGGTGGACTCACCTTTTCCACATGGGGCGCAGGGGGTGCTGGCATGATTCTACCCTTACTGTGCAGATACTGGGGCTGGTGTTTGGCACTGTCCTTCCAGCCAACTAAGCCTGAACTCTGAAAATTGCTTAGATGTCTCCCAGGAGTCAAGGTACAGGGTAAGGAAGGTCCTTTGGAGGGTCCCATGCTCATTCCTCCTGGTTCTGAGGACTTCTGTGAAATATCCACTTGTCCTCTTTCATGTGAGGCTGCACTCCAACTGTCCCAGAGAGAAGAATGTCTAACTTTGCAAAAACACTCAGTTTGCTGAGAATCTATAAGTCAGTTTCACTGGGTTTTCCAGACCATATCCTAGAGTGTGGGTGAGAACCCTATGCCAGCCAGAAGTTATAATTAGAATCGGCCACCCTCTCGCATCCATTCTTGCAGGCTGACCAATGAGAAACTATGCTTTGCCACTAGGCCGAATTCTTGAACCCACGACTTTGGACCAGTTTAGGCTCCAGGCGCCTCCTCACCTCCTTCAGGGCACCCACCCCAGAGCTGGAAAGATCAGGGCTTGGCTGAACAATCTCGCACTTTATTTATTAGCCTCTTCTTCCTTTGTTCGCTCCAGTCCTAAGAATGCTCCCCCCCCCTTCTCCTTTGTCAGCTGTTTGGGAACAAACACAATGGCTAAGCTTCAGATATCTGGCTACTGCTTTTCACCCTCCTCTCATTCCCCCTGTCTGCCACTGGGGATATGTGTCTTTTTTCCCTCCCCACCCTTGAATAGGCTTGGCATCTCCAGGGAAGAGGTCTGGTCTTCTTTAATGAACTGAAAATGTGATTAAGATGGACCACAATTGGGTTTGCAAACCTACCCAGGCAGGGTGAGGTCATGGGTTGATGGAGCTGGGGCTGCAACTCCCTCACCAACTCCTGGCACCATGGACAAGAGCTGGAGGGAGATAGATGTAGCTGATGCCAGGCAGGAGCCAGGGAGATGCTGGAAGCGTACAAATTAGCTGACCGTTGTTCTGAGTGTCTGCCAGAATGGTTTAGCAGAGAACTGAGAAGAAGCCATTTTCAAGCTGTTTGGCTAGTATTAACAGCAGGTCAATGATAATGCATTTGATTGTCATCCCTGTGTAATCTCATTTAGTTTCATTTTGCAGCAAACATGGTGGGTGGGGATTGCTGTCTAGATGAGTTCGGAGTAGGTTCACCCATGAGTGACAGGACAACTGAGGTGGCAAAAGCTCACACAGCATAGATATTCTTTCCTCCTTCATTGTAAACAGTTCTGGTGGGATTTCCAGAGCCTGTACACAACCTATGATGTTGGGATCCAGATCCTTCCATTTCTTTCCCCTGTTGTCCTCAGTGTAGGGCTTCTATTCCATGGTCCAAGATGGCAGTTCAGGTGCCAGACATCACAACCACATTCCAGAAGCAGCAAGAGAAGTTAGGACTAAGGAAGACACTTCCTAACCTGTGGAGAGATGAGTCCTGGACATTGCAGCTGATACCCCTTCTGCTTATACCCCAGTGGGCAAAGCTGAGTCTTTAAGGATACTCCTAGCTGCAAGTGAGATTGAGAAATGGAATCTTTAATCCCAGAGGCTAAAATGTCCAGGGAAAACTTGAAACCAGAGGGTCTATGACTAAGAAAGACAGAAAGAGTAGATACTGGGCAACTTTCGATCTCTCTTACATTCTCCCTTTACAGCAAGAAAACAGGCACAAAGTTGAGATAATTCTCCTAAAACTGTACATTGGAGACATAGAGGTTGGCACTCATAACTCAGCCATGTTGTTAGAGCCTGAGCCCTATCCATGGTGCAGTGCACAGTGTCTTCTAATCCGATTGTTAGGCAATGTGTGTGTGTGTGTGTATGTGAAGAGGTGCATCGAGGGTGGGGGAAGCCATGTAAATTGTGGGTTGGTGACAGGTAAGTGACCCAAAGGATAGATCTGGTCTGAATAGGGCTTGGTCACCCTTTATCAGTATAGAAATTTGCCAATTCTTTAGTCTCAGGACCCCTTTACATTCTTAAAAATGCGGTTTTTTTTTTTTGGTGGGCTCTAACTCTTGCTAATTACTGTATGAGATATTAAGACAGCAAAATCTAGGACCTGTGAAATGATGCAGAAAGGAATAAACTTTTAATATGAGTAGCATCTTTTAAATAAAAATCAAGCAAACGAGTTCCAGAAGGAGAATGGCATTGTGTCACAGCTCTTTGCATGTCTCCTTCTTATCTGACTTAAAAGAAATCAGCTGGATTCTTGTATCTGCTTCTGCAGCCAGGCTGTTGAGATATCAGACCTTATGTGCCTCTGGAAAATTCCACTGTATGCTTGTGAAAGAGTGGAGAGTGGAGGGGAAAATAACATCTTTGCATTATGACGGAAAGCAATGTTGATGTCCTGGGTCCCTGAATGGGCTTGGGCATCTAAAGCAGATGTCTGGATTACACTTGTAGAACCACTGACCTAGTACATTCTTGACTCTTTCCATGCCTAACTTTCCAAATCTAAAGGTCACCTTTGTCTGAAAAGGTTTGTGATCTCCAGAGGTGCTCCCAGGCCTCCAAAAGGTCAGTTGGAGGGGGTGATTAATGGGGTGGAATAACTTCATTTTGCTAGGTGAAGAGAGACTACAGGCAGCTCTGATGGGGGCAAGGATCCTTAAGGCAGGTGGGTGGGCAGACAACCTGTGTAAGGGCTTCGAGCCTGAGGGTTTGAAAAAGTAACAACCTCCCATGAATGGGACCAGGGGGTGAGAAGGTGGCCGCTCTGGATCCAGGTTCGGTCCCCTGTGGATGTGTTCACCCTGATGTTCCAGGGAAAGAGGGCACACAGAGACATGAACTCATGGATGGGGAGCAGAGCCTGGTTGCCAGATCCTAGTATGAGCTGAACGCTTTACTTGGGGGGAAGCAGATGGAAAGGCCTGGGGGCAGGAGCACAGACAGAAATAGAAATGTATTCAAGCAGAGTTTGCTGCAGTTTGGGATATGATGATGGGTCATAATTATCTGCTAAGAGATGCTGAATGTCTTTTCTGTAGAGCTACACCCCAGAGTCCCAGGTATCTGTGTGGCTAGAGTCTCAGGGTTCCCCCTTCTGCATGGACTCATGCTTTTGGCCTTGCCTGTTGGGACCTTCTGCCTTGAAACCTAAGTTCTGAGTGGTATCTGGCACTTGGTTCAGACTTGCTTCCATTTAGGGGGCCTTCCCTAGCATCGTAGCTGTGGATTTCTTCCAGGGGGCAGCTGACTGCAACTTGGGAAGACACCTTTAAGTTGTGACTGAGATTATTATGTAAGCACCCCCCCCTGGAAACACCTGGTCAGGGAGGCAAAATGGAGAGTAGAAATGACTCATCATTGTCCATTGCATTGGGATCCAGCACTTCCTTATTGCCTGACATGCCTGCCCTGGGAACACAGCTGTATTTTTGACAAGCCTTCAGGGGAATGAAGAGCCAGCTACAGAGAGGGATAATTTCAGGACAAGAGTAAATGTGCCCAGAGGGCTTGGGAACATCTAGCATTGCAGGGTGGAGGCAGAGAAACCTTCCTGGAAGAACCTGCTCTCTGGTCAAAGAAAGGGAGATGTGGGAAGATGGAGGGGATAGGGAGTAGCACGGGCTTCCCCATGAGGTTTTATGGGACTGGAACCAAATTTGTTTGCTTTCTATTATGGCCCTTGCGCCTGGCATGATGCCCAGACATGGCAGGTGTGCATTGAACTGAATGAGGAGCTGGGATGTGTCTGAGGAAACCATCAATAACATGAGAGATGGGGAGTGTAAAGGAGTGAACTGGCGAGGCAGTTTGGGATCTGATCCCAAGGCCTGGACTCCCTGTGTCCTTGGTGAACTGGAACGTTGCTTTTTACTGAGATGGTTCATAATGAGATTTGCCTTTGTGTGACTTGGATACACTGCTGGAGACCTCCAGGTCACCCAGCCAGTGGCCATCGAGTGAAGGCTGGGTTACCTCCCATGTGCCCTGTGGGTCCGAGAACACAATGTTGACGCTGCCTGGGCCTTGTTTCTGTAAAGACATCATCTCCTGGGATTTGGGTTGGTATCCCAGGGCTACCTGTGGTGGAAGGGGGCAGCCTGGGAGAAGAAGAGGGAGCAGGATACACCTACTATGGTGTTGTGGTGGGGTGGGGAGAAGGGAATAGGGTATGAGGAAGGGATGGTGTGAGGGCTGGGCTTACACCCTGCCTGCCCCTCAGATGGGGGTCACTCTAGGAGGCCATGTTCAGGCCAGGAATAAGCAGAGGGGAACTGGAGTGCAAGATGGAGATTGGGGTTTTCCATTTGCTGAGACGTCCAGGTCAGATTTCAGGTGCATACAGTAGCAGCCAAAAGAATTGTTCTGAGATGGGAGTGGCTGTTTCTGCAGTAATACACTCCCACCCTGCAGGCAAGCTGTCAGAAAACACCCTTCCTGGGAAGGCTTTCTGTAAGCCATTTAACGTCTCCAGGGAGCTCCCAGGAAGTATGCCAGAGCACTGCGCCCTCTTTTCCTCTGAGTGGGGGCAGACTTGGGCCAACTGGAGATGGAGGGGGTGCCTGAATGCCTGGAGTCTTCTTCCTGCTGTCTGATACTGTGTCCCGCTGGCAAGAGGCCTGCATTCAGGTCTCTGTGCCTGCTGGAGAGGTCCTTGGGTGCAGGGGCTACTCCCGTGCACTTTCATATAGTCAGGTGATGGCAGAAGTCATTAGAAAAATCTTATCTGACTCTCTCAGGGTCTGTCATCAGCCCTTGTGGATTCCAGGAACTCCCTCCCTGAGCGGCTCTTGTGGTGACGGTAAAACATGATGACCAGGTGAAGCATGAGAACCTGAAATATGCTGAAGCACAGTGACCTGAGAAATGCAGCCAAGGGGTCTAGATAAACAACCCATGACTGACACAGTTCACCGATTTGCAGTCCAATTTCTCCTTTAATCTACCTAATTCTATCTTCCATCATGTCAGGCCATATTCTACCACCAAGGATAGCCCAGCCAGAACACCATAACATCTAAAGGATATAAACTCTTCTTCCTAGCAGGGTACTCAGCTTTGAGATGTGAATCCAGAGTTAATACTGCTACTAATAACCTTGCTTTTTGCTAGTGCTGGCATCCTTTTTCCCTTAGTGCCAACTTTCAATGGAGTAGGCAGTGGGGGCAGAATGGAAAGAACTAGACAGGGGCCTTAGGAGATTCCTACTCTGCCTATTGCAAAGAGGGGCGTTCTCTCCTAGCCCCCACCAGAAAGAGACCACATTGTTCTAGAAGAGTATGAATCTCCCAGATAAAAGATGAACAAAAGCAATCCCTCTGATTACCATGGAGTCCCCAAAATGAGTGGATTGATAATGTCACCACAGAACCACTCATCCTGTACAAACCAGGGAGATAGGGGGTGGGGTGCAGGGAAGAGGGGGAGGGAGGGAAAGCCAGTGATATCCTTCAGTAGGATAAACCTAATAATAAGACAGGCAGTGGCAGGGACCTTGCTGGCAGACTAGGTAATGATGATGATGATGATGATGATGATGATGATATGGAGTCCCCATTTACTTAGTAATGCATCTATTACATGCATTATTACATTCAGTCTTCACTACAATCTTATCAGGTAGGAATCATTGTAATTCCCTGATTTTACAGAGGAGGAGGGGTAAGTAAACATTCCAAGCCTACACAGAGGAAGAAATGGAACTAGGATGGGGCTGTGCCATCAGAACAAACCCAGGGCAAGCCTCATTGCTCTCTGACACTCCACTGCTCTATCTTCACAAAGCCCAGATTCTTTGCTATGATGAGTTGGGCTCAGGCCACTATCCCCTCCCCGCCCCCTGTTCCCATTTTAGCAGAAAAAAGGCCCACAGCCAGGCTCCTGGCTTGCACTGACTGGTCTTTATCAAGTTTGAGCAGATTGGAGATTGAAGTTCTCTCTCCTCAGACCTGCTGATTTCTTTCCTCTTCACCACTCCCTTTCTGAACAATAATTTGTTCTGTTTTACCCTTCAGGGCTCCGCCCTTCCTTTTAGATAATCTTGCACTTTTTCTTTCTAACGGAAGTGTGGGCTCTAGCTGTGGACTGCCAGGGCATGCCTTTGCAGGAAAGACACAAGGTGCCCAGTGAGGGGCTCGATGACAGTGATACCAGGTGCTTGGACAGGTCCCAGCCAATTCAAAGCCCACCAAGAAAGAAAAATGTGCCAGTCACAGAGTGGCTGTGACATGCACCCAGCTTTGGAGATGTTAAACTGTGAAAGAAGCCTGCACTTTGCAGCATTCCAGTGCAGAATATGATGATGCTGACAAGCAACACCAGACGTGTTTATGCTGGTATGTGGGCAGCGTAGCCAATGCCAGTTCCTCCCCTGCCTAAGCTGTTAGGTTGAGGGCATCAACAAAAGGCAACACCCAAGGAGAACCCTTGCCTGGCAGAGTGTAGGATCTTTCATCGAATTGGTATCTTTTCTTGATGGGAACTGGTTCCTTTTGGGACCCAGGAGTTAGCTGGGGAATGTTCGAGAAGACATTTTGTTGTCCTCAACATGCTGAGTTAAAATCTCAGCAATCTCAACTGCATACATTTCTTGTTCCTCCTCCTCATTTATACGAGGAAGACCAAGGTCAGCCACAGGGAGGAGGGGGCTCGGTCTGCAGAAAAGAGGCTGTCAGTATTCGTGGACTCTGAAGCCATGAGGCCCAGCTTCAAGTTCAGCGCTCTTTCTGCAGTTCCCTCTCACACTCCTTTTGCAGAGCACTTCTTGACACCCTGGGGCCTTGTGCTCTGCATTTCTAGGGCTCAGTCTAGGCTGTAACCTCAGCCTGGGGAGCAAGTCTCTATGGATTACTTACTAAAACACATGTTGGTCAGTACTCACCAGTGGCGGGCATGATCCCTCAGTTCTCTGGGTGGGCCTGGGGATCCCCAGTACCACACCCCAGAGACTCTGGCCACTGGCACCTCCCTCACTGAGGTGCTCTTGTTCGCAGGACCTGTGGGAGCAGTGCCAGCTGCTGAAGAGTGCCTCAGTGTTTGCTCGCTGCCACCCGCTGCTGGACCCTGAGCCCTTCGTGGCCCTGTGTGAAAAGATGCTCTGCTCATGTGGTCAGGAGCCCAGGTGCCCCTGTGCTGCCCTCCTGGAATACGCCCGGGCCTGTGCCCAGCGGGGCACTGTGCTGCATGGCTGGGCCGACTACACTGCCTGTGGTGAGTTCTGGTGTCCCTCGGGCAGTGGGCGGCCTGGTCACGTCATCTGGCTTTGCAGCATGCTAACCAGGCAGGCAGGCCTGTGGAGCCCCAGGGTCCCCAACCCCGGGTCCTGCACAGCTCCTGCCTTCCGCACCTTATGAAGAGCAGTGAGCCTGGAAGACCTTTCCAACCCCCTACCTCCCCATCCCCTCCCACCTCTGTCCTCACGACTCCCTCAGGGAACCCATCCTCTAGACTGAAAAATATTCTCTCTCGACCGGAAGCTCAGCAGCTGAGGCCATGTCAATTAGAGCCTTCGCTGCCTATGGTTGGACCTGGGGAGCCTGGCAGGTGTTTATTAACTTCTTCCCTCTTATTAAGTTAGCTTCCTTTCCTCCAGCACTGAGCTCGCTGTCCCTTGCACCTTGAACCTGGCTCTGGATCCGCTGGGTCCCTAGTCACTGTTATCACTTCCCCAGATGGTCATGACAGAGTAGGCGCTCCCCTGGCCACCCCACAGCACCTTCCTCTCTCCTACTTTCCAGGTGTCGGAAGCCATGCAAAGCAAGGCCTGTCCACGCTTGCTCAGGCCAGCTCACAGGGGGCACAGAGGGCAGTCCAGTGCTGCCACGACCCCGCTGTTTCAGTTTGTGTTTCCCTGCTTATAAATTAGCGCTTTTATCTTGGCTGTGGGGGTGGGAGGGAAGTGGCTATTAACAGGTATTTTTTCTTCAGTCTTTGAAGGTAGGGTGGGGGAGAAAATGGCTGTATCTTGGAGAAGGGGGTTGGGGCAATTGTGTGGTGTGATGATAGCATTCATTTGGAGGGAAATGAGAGGCCTGTCCTAGTCCAGGAGTTGCTGGGAGGACCTTTCCAGCGGGAGGACAGATGCTCACGGGATAAGAAAATAAACATGGAATGTGTGTCTTGCGCATGGCAAGTGGGCATGAGCCATGTGCCCTGTGCTGGGTGGGGCATGAGATGCGGGGGCTGACATCTTGTGGTGCCCTTGGAGAAGGGGCTGATGGAGGACATCACACTCCCAGGAGGCCACTTGTTTTTGCCCCGGATGAGTTTGGTTTCATGCTGAATGGGTTTTAAGTAAAGGAACAGAGCACAGAGGAGCAAAAGAATGCCCAGTTGTTCTGGGAGATCAGATGACCAAAGGGGGGGGGGTAGGCAGTCCTGGGAGACCCTGCCAACCTTAGCCAGGCCTCTCAAAATGGAAGATGTTCTTTTAGGGAAGGCGTGGTTGGTGCCTGGCAGGGTGGTCTTGGAGAGGCATGTTGACCCTGAAGACACTCAAAGGGGGAGTCATTTCTAGGGTCTGGGGGCATCTGAGTACAGGGACCACTCTGGGGACTCTGCTTTCTCTTTCAGGCCCGGCCTGCCCGGCTGGCATGGACTACAAGGAGTGTGTGTCCCCGTGCTCCCGAACCTGCCAGGGCCCACATATCAATGAAGTGTGTCGGGAGCCCTGTGTGGACGGCTGCAGCTGCCCGGGTAATGCGTTCCTGCGGTGTTCACAAACTCAAGAACTTCTAGTACCCTTGGTGCAGGGAGCACACATGAAGCCCGCTGTGTTGGCTCCTTGGTGCTGACATCAGAGGCTTCTTATTTTCACTTTTAAAAGTCATTGTCCCGAGGGATCTGGCATTTTGTTATAATCTACATTGTCCTGTGCTACTAGATCCATGATAGCACGTGTGTCTGGGGAAGCTGAAAGGGGCTCCGGGCACCCACAGTGACTTTGCTTGGGGAGCATGTGGCCCCAGCTGAACGGCAGTTTTGCTTTCTTGATGAAGTCAGGGAGCTGGCTTCAGGGAGAAAGATGTTTTTAAATGTTTCCTGGGTTGGCCGCATGAGCTGAGCTGAAAAAGAGCTTTACACTAGGAAGTTTTTGTTGGGTGAGACTTTGTGAGCCTTGGTGAAAGACCTTGCTTAACCACAGGGAGTAAATCCTAACATCCCTTCTGGGAGACTTGGAACAAAGCTCTCATCTCCACCTACTCCACTGTAGAGTGAGGGCTTGTAGTCTCCCCCTCTCCTGCTGCCTTTTGGAGACAGGTAAGTAGCACATGGCCCCTTGACTTCCTGAAGAAGTGCTCTCCAGACACAGGTTTCCCTCGTGCATGACCTTGGTTGTGGCTGCAGTGGAGATGGACAGTCCCCTGTTCCACTGCATGACATGAGACAAACACCACAGCTCAAGTTTCCTGGGGTTCCTCAGAGAAGACCTAGGCTGCTCTTACGGGGGCCTGGGAGTCAGGGATGTTGTGAGGATGACACGACTGAGTCTGTGCCTTGATGCCCTTGAACCCAGAGGGGCAGCTCCTGGATGCCGGCCGCTGTGTGGAGAGCACGGAGTGTCCTTGTGTGCACTCTGGGAAGCGGTACCCCCCGGGCTCCTCCGTCTCCCGAGATTGCAACACCTGGTAAGGGGGGTTCCCTGGGAGCCTGCCAGGGGGTGGGGGAAGGGTGGTTGGGGCAGTACAGGTGGAACAGCATTGTCCTGGGCAGATAAGGAAGAAGGTGAGATAGGGTAAGGGGTGGTTTGAAGAAGGGAGTGGGAATCAATAACGGGGACCAAAGGTTGTGTTACAGATACTCCTGGGGAGAAGGGTGTCAGGGAGAGAGGGGGCCTTGCATGCACATAATGTGTCCGGTCTCCCTGCAAACTGTGCTTTAGTCAGTTACTCTCCCAGTTACTCTCCCAAGGGACACACTGCTTTTCTCCCCTTGTCATCCATTTCACAGTGGAAGGGGGCCTCCTTCCCAGTGGTGCTTGTATAGACAGCCTTCCTTCTGTGCATCTCTGCAGCTGGCTCCTGTCTCTGCTAAGCTCAAGGCATTTGTACAAGAAGCTGGTGTCTCCTCTGGTTAACTTCACCACTCCTGTGTGTGGGGAAAAAAGCTCCTCCTTTCATCGCCAGGTCTTCCCCTTGCTGGCTTTCCCTGCTTGTTGGGTTTCAAGGGCTTTCCTCTTGCTGCCCTATGTGGTCTGGGTATTAGTGCTTTCAACAGTTTTCCATTGTTTTCATCCACTGACTGCATGTGCTCTATGTGTGTGTGTGTGTGTGTGTGTGTGTGTGCGCGCGCGCATGAGAGAGAGAGAGAGAGAGAAAGAGAGAGAGTGACTGCTTAGTGCCTGAATAGATTTTCAGGGACAATGGATCTCCTAGGTTTTCTTTGTTCTTCTGTGTCCCTTGTCAGGTATCAAGAGCTCCAAAATTCCTTTGGACCAGAGTCCAGTCCTGCACAACCTCACCAAGACCCCTTGATCTGCAGTGGTCTTCTCTCAGACACTTTCCTTTGGGGACTGTCATATCTGCCACGAGGTCTAAATCCACTCAGGTACCCTTGTGTTTGCAGAATTACTCATGCCCTGTGTGTCTCTCCCCAACAGCATTTGCCGAAATAGCCTGTGGGTCTGCAGCAATGAAGAATGCCCAGGTAGGTCACCTCTGGTCCCTGCCTTTCCTTTCTTGGGGTACAGAGGTACGTCCTTCTCTACTGGATGCACACATCAAGGCAGAGGGTGGCTTCTCCTAGGTTGTGAGGGCCCCCTGACCGCAGGTCTGGTTTCATGCCAGCTGGGCTAACCCTTTTCTGGGCCTGCAGAGGAAACCTGGCAATTGCTGAAAGGGGAGGAGCACCTGGTCCAAGGATTTTTTGTTCTTTTCTCACCACCTGTTGGCTCAAAGGATTAAGGTTGACTGAACCGTAAGAATGTAAGGTCATGTTTGACTCAACAAAAAGGATGGAAATTCTTTGGAAAATTAGCAGGAAGAAGGGTTTGATAATTTATTAAGCGCTAAGCAAGAATTTTCTGGAATGTCTGCTATAAAGACGTTGGTGTGGTACAACAGCTGGGAAAATCAGGCCACCAAGTGATGCCCCCCACCTTACCCCTGCCCTAGAAAATCTGCCTTGGGAAGGTAGCTGTATAGTCTCTGTCCTTCCTTTTCTTTTCTGTTTGGCCCCACCTTTATTTACAGCAAACTTTACCCATTTGGAATTCCCCTCTGCTTCACCTCTCTGTAATCCTCACTTTTCCCCTGATGCTTTCCCTCGTGAGGTCTCTTGTAGGATGTCTGCTGTCTGGTGGGCACTGTGCTAGACATTTTACACGCATTGCTTTGTCACCACAACCTATGAAACAGCTCTAATTTATTCTGCAGAAGAGAAGGTAGGCCCAGAGAAGTTGCACAATTTGCTCAGAGCCACACAGCTATCAAAAGACAAAAGGACGCAGACCATGACTACCCCACTTCTGCTTTTGCCCTTCCTTTTCTCTCTCTAGACCCTGGTCCACTCTTCCTGGGAGGGTCTCTGCCTCCTTCATGAGCTTGGGGGATCACTCTCAGCTCACATACGGGACACTCTCTTGAGGTTCCTCATGTTTGTAAAGTGCAATGAAAAACCACAAGGGGAATAATCAGGTAACAGACCCACTCCCTTGAGCCCCCAAAGGCTATGCACATTAGCCTTGCTGGGATGGTAGAGGTCTGAGAGTGGGTACTTGGCTTCTGACTTGGGACCTGTACCTTTAGAGTCACTTAGAACCTTACCCGGTATCCTTTATACTGGAGAAACTCTAGAACTACACATGGAAAGTGAACACTGTGGCTAGATGAATTAGTCTAGCCCAAGGATGGGCTGTCAGATAATTGATCTTTTGTGTGGTTGTGAAAGGAAGCAGGAAGGACAAAAGATTGCTCTTGCAAGTGATATGTGCTCTGATTTAACATAATCGCATGCTGTGAAAGACCCAAGGAACCCTTTGAAAGATGTAGGGGACTGCTGAAATTGACCTGTGAAAACACTTTTAATATTTACATAATAAGCAATTAAAGTATTTGTGCATTAGGAATTCCATTCACTGTGTTTTGTGAGATTGAGTACCAGGTCAGAAATGCTTAATAACTCCCTATAGACAAAAGGGAGAGTGTTTCATCCATATATCATGTATCCAGCTACCCATCTCCTTCCCTCTCTCCTTCCCTCCCTCCCTCCTTTCCTTTCTTCCCCCTTCCTTCATTCTATACATCCATCCACCTAGCTATCTGCCAATTTACCTTCCCATTCATCTATCCAGCAATTATTTGAACACCCCTCACCCACTGTACATGATGGAAGGCTTGGTCTGGGGCAGACAGTACAATCTCTGAGCTTCAGTCTAAACTGTGTGCCCTAATTTTGTTAAGGATACAAGGAGATTTCTTGCCTCAATGGGAAGATAACCAGTTCATTCTGCAGTACACTGAATGGCTTGATATTTTGCCAGTGAAACCACTAAGCTCTTGATTTGTACACAATGATGCTTCTGACCATTTTTTTCCCCTAGTTCTGGAGTTTAGTGAATTGTTGCCTCCCAGTTGTTCTGTGCCTGTAGTGCATAGGCTTATTTCTTTACTCTGTCACGATTCATCTAGCATGACTGTTTGACGCCCCCTGTGTATTGATCACTGGTAGAGCTTCTGATGGGAACTTTGTGGAAGGGGGTATGCTTGGGTCTGCTAGTATGGCACAGAGCAGGTTGGGGCTTCCCTACAGCTAATGTCTCAGAAACAGAGAGCTAGATTTTGGTTTACTGGAATAAAGTAAGAGTGTGTTGATTGTCTATTTCTGTGGATTGTCTTGACTAGATGCTTGTGATCCATGGGCTCTTGTAAAGTAACAGGTCACTGACAGAGGCTGTGGTTTCATCTGAAGGCCCCAGTGGGGGGTGGGGGGTGGTGGGCAGGTCATTCTGAAGCTCACTCATTAACTTCTCTCCCTGTAGCCCCTTTCCCTGAGGCTCCCTCATGACATGATAACTGACTTCTGGAGTGAGTGACCTCCAAGAGAATAAGGGAGATCAGCCAAAACAGAAGCCAGAGTCTTTAAAAAAATTAAATATTCTGATGCCTTTGAAGTAACAAGCTTCACTCCTGGTATATTACAGTCATAGAAACCAGTCTACATGCCCAGTCTACACTCAAGGTGGGGACACACTGATGTAAATACAGGAGATGAGGCTGGGAGGGGGGCACCTTAGAGGCAGCTTACCTCTACGTGCTGTGTGCAGGTAGTGAGAGGGAGGAAAGTTGCCCAGGAGAGCAATGATTTATTTATATGGGGGGAGGTTGGGGTTCCTTTCGGTGCTGCTCCCTGGACACGTCTGCTTCCTTGTTAGGAATTAGGACAACCCCAGAAAATATGTGCTCTCCTCACAGCCTAAAGAATTTCCTTTCTGTGACCCTGAACCTTTCTTTCCTTCCTCTGTGAAACTGTGCCCATAGAAGTTCCGCCAATTTTGTTCCCACTGAACCATCACTGTTTGGTTAGGGTCAGTGTGCTAAGAATGTTAATAGGGACCATTCTGCAAACAAATAGAACTCTGGCTATAGAATCTCAAACTACCAATTTACAACTGTCTTTTCTGGAGCTGGGAAGCTTCAAGAGCAGGGTGTTTTATTTGTGGGAAGACTTGGGCTAGGAGTGTGGGCCATGGCTTCAGGCAGCCTGGTTGAAATTCCAGTTCCTCTGCTTACTAGTTAGGTGACTTTTGGCAAGCTGTTTAATTATTTGCAGCCTCAGTTTCCTAATCTGTAAAATGGGGGTAATTACAGCAGCTTCACCCCTCTGGCTGTTGTTACTTGACACTCAGCAAACACCCAGTAAGTGAGCTGTTTTCATCTTTGTTTCATCTTCACAGTGCACCACCGCTTTGCCGCTGGGTCAGGGGAGGGCAGAGACACTGGGCAGACCCACAGGAGCCTAGAATGGGCAGAGCTGTATAGGAGGGTGTGACTGGGGCCAGGGCTGAGTGGAGGCTGCCTGGGGGTTGGTAATGTGGGAGGGGCAGTTGAGAGGGCCTTGGTATAACTTGTTCAGGATAATTTCTGATGCATTGGGGCACAACTCTGTATTTCAAACCTGGGAGCCAACCTATCTGTACTGAAGCTTTCAGGAAGGGAGAAAACTTCTATGGCTCAGAGATTGCTGTAAGGCTGGTACTAAGGGAGTTGCCCTGCTAGGGGCCTGGGCATGCTGGGGTTTTGATTCCCCCAGTTCCTGTGTCCTGCCTAGGCTCATGTTGGGGTTTCTGGAGCCACCCCTGCAGGCCATCACACTTCAGCTTTTCTCTGCTCTATCTCTGCATCCAGGTCCAGGTATATCTATGCCCATGGGCACTAGTGCCCAGGGTGGGGATAGCTCAAGGTTTAGTCTCAAGGAATGCAGACTGCAAGAGTTAGTGTTGGGAGTTCCAGCACCACATAGCATGCTTGTGTTCTAGCACCCGCTACTCAGGCATCACTTGTGCTATGCTTTGTAGATGTGCTTTTCACAAATGGCAGCTTCCTGGCTGACCAGCACTTACCAAGTCCACGGGTACCATTTTTCCAATAGTTCAGATGCTGGTCAGCACTTTTTAAGCAAAAATCTATTTATGAATTATGTACATTGGTCTATTAGACATAAGAACCATCTACTTTTCATTCACTCCCAACATCTACTACCCACCTTCTCTGTCTGCCAGCTTGTTGAGGGGTGACCTTTCAGCAAAGGCACCCCTGCAGTAGCCTGGTATCCCATGCTGGGTGGATGTGGTGAGCTTGACCTTGTTCTGGCAAGGCTGCCAGCTCCAGGGCCAATCACTACCCAGTGGCTCACCCAGCCATACTCCAGGCTTCCTGAACTAGTACCTTCATCCTCTGTTGTGCCAGGGAGATAAGCTAAATGTGATGCGTAGACTTCTGAGTCTCCAGAAACTTCAGAACACAAATCCATGGGAATTGGAGCAGGAAATCAGATGGGAGATTTGATTCTAGCCCTGAAAGCTTTGGGAAGTTTCTCCTTGACCCATCTTCTCCTTGACCCCTGAGCTTTGTCACGGCAACGGAAGCCCAGCTTCTTGCTCAAATGAGAGAAGAAAGAAGGTCAGGGAAGAGTTCCCCACCTGTTTTATAGCTATGGGTTAAGATGTTTGACATCAAGGGTGGTATCACTCTATAGAATGATGGTGGTTTCTGAAAAATAACCCTCTACAAAGGTTTCTGGCGACCTTAGTGGACTTGGGATTCCAACCCATAATGACCAGTGATGACCAGTGGGGTGACCCCTACCTCCTCATTGCCAGCTCTGCCTTGACTGCCACTGCAGGTGCCCTTTATGTGCCATCGAATTCCATTTGACACTCCAACACCAGATCTGTGCTTCTACTCACCCACCAATTAATTCTCTAGCTTTCTGGACACCAGTTGGTGTTTACACTTCAATTCTGATCTAATGACCTAGACTTCATGTAGACCCCATGGACTCAGGGCTCAGCATCTTCCACAGGACCACCCCTATACCCCTGTTCACACATCCCCAAGGCACCCATCCTTGTCTGAGTTAGCTCCACCTTAGGTTTCCCACCCCCTCCCACTCCCTGGGCTCAATGATTTGCTAGAATGTACACACAGAACCTGTCCTTGCTGTAACTGGGTGATTATTAAAGATCTCAAAAAGGCTACTTGTGAATAGATAGATGAAGATGAAGATAGAGCAAGCCCTGAAGTCCTGAGCACAGGAGCTTTTGTCCTAATGGAGTTGGGGGTATCTGTGTGTCGATGTGCACCCTGAACCAGCAACTCTTGAAGTCCTGCTGTTTAGGGGTTTTAAGGGTGCTTTTATTACTAGGCATGGTTAGTTAACTTTTTTCTACCTCCCCTTCCAGGAGGTAGATTCATATTCTGGAGGACGTTTGATTGTTGTTTGGAGATCTAGGGGGGCTTGGTGAGGAAGGAGCTCCCTGTTTTATGGAACAGATTTGCTATATGTATATATTTATTTTTTCTATGGAATAGAAGGCAAAGATGAGAGGAAGTACATAAAAGGAGTTTGGGAAGGGATCCAGATGCCTGGTTCAGCTTCAATGGGCCCTTTGTGCCCATGAAATGGGGTTGCCCTGAGCTGGGGTGGGGGGATGAGGAATCACTGGATATGCTGACAGAGACCCCCCTCTGCAGGGTTTCCTGGAACAGGAAAGATGTCTACTCTGAGATGCCTTGGGCCAGCACAGGGGGTCTGGGCTGATCCTGGGTAATTGGGTAGAGGACTTGGGGTTGCAGAGAAATGAAGGGGAGTCCTTACTCCACCCACGGCATGTCAGCTTGACTGGGAAGCTGGCTGGGTGGTGGTGAGATCATGGGCAGATGGCCTCCTGGTCCCCCATTGGCCTGGGCTGAAGTCACGAGTGGACTTGCCCATGAGGAGGTCTTAGAGCCACCCCTTAGCCAGTGAGCAAGGAGGGGGTCCTGGCCTCTGTCTGTTGAACTCTGAGGATGACTTCCTTGCCCCACCCTTGAGGCCCCTTCTGGCTGCCCTTTCTACTCTCTTGCCTGCAGGAACTCTGCCAGCTGGCACCCCCAGTGGCAGTGCCTAGACTGACCTTGCCCTGGGGTGAACTCTGCAGGCTCTGGGGTGCTGCACCCTGCAGCGACTGTGGGGAAGGACTTGTGAAGCGCAGGTTCCTGTCCCCCTCACTGAGCTTCCCTTAGTAACTGACCCCTGGATAAGTGACATGTTAAATGGGCACCCAGCCCTGACCTCTGAGGCTCTGATGGCTGGGCCCCGATGTGGAACCCTGCTTGTAGAATTCACATCAACGGATACAGGGAAAGAATGTCTATGGGGTTTCAGGGACAAGGTCCTGCTCTCACCTGCCCCCCCCTTTGTTGCTCCAGGACACCTTTCCACCTTCTCCTCTGTTACACTGTTCTCCTTTTCTCTTGTGTCCTTCCAGGGGAGTGTCTCATCACAGGCCAGTCCCACTTCAAGAGCTTCGACAACAGGCACTTCACCTTCAGTGGGGTCTGCCAGTACCTGTTGGCCCGGGACTGCCAGGACCACACCTTCTCCATAGTCATAGAGACTGTCCAAGTGAGCACTGCCAGGTCATGGGGCAGGGGCAGCAGAGGTGGGAAGGGGCCGTCTCCTTGAGCTGCTGTGGTTTCTGAGGATGCATCTTCTCCTCAGAAAACAGAGTAAAGGTGAAGACTCGATACACAGGCGGCCTACCGAGGACCTAGGTTCCCAATTTTCTTTGGAACAACAGGTCCAGGAACAAGCAGTTGAGCCAGAGGCCTAGAGTTCCTCGGGAAGGACCAGACCAGGGTGGTAGAGGATGTGGGAGCTTTGGGAAGCTGGGCAGGACAGGGGTCATGCTCAGGCCTGCTTGTCACACAGCTCCAAGGCTGTCTGGGGTCAGGGAGTCTTTCTCTGAGTTAAGGGTCTGGGGCTGGTGGGCTTTGGTGACATCACTCCCCACCCTCTTGGCAGTGTGCCGATGACCCCGACGCTGTCTGTACCCGCTCCGTCTCCGTGTTCCTGCCCAGTCTGTACAACAGCCTGGTGAAGCTGAAGCATGGAGGTGGAGTTGCTGTGGAAGGTCAGGATGTGCAGCTTCCCCTGCTGCAAGGTGGGTTCCCTTCTCCTCCCCCATAACCCTGCTCTCCGCTATGGGAATGTGAGAGAAAACTATCTCTGCGGGTAGGGTAGGTATCCTCAGGGTGGTCCTGCAAGGAAGGAGGGCTTCCTGGAGGAGAACCAGCAGAGGAAGCTGACTAGACGCACCAGTGGGGGGTGGAGGGGTGGGGAGGGAACAGATGAAACTGCTCCAGGAGGTAGCACAGAGGGAGAAGGAAATTAAGGGCATTCCTACTTGACTTGAGTCAAGGGACAAACAGGGGAAGCAGGGTGGTACTAGTTCTGCTTTGAGGTGGGAAAGAAGCAGAGATTGAAGCTGAGAGGGTGGTTTGGTGGGTCATGGGTCAAACCAGAAGATCTGAGGCAAAGCAAGGTGACCCTGTGATCTGTGGGCAAGGCCTACCTATCCAGTTGTTCCCTTTTGCAAAGTATAATCCTCACTTTTACCCTCCAAGTAGCTCTGAGGCACCCCCCCCTCTTCATCTTCATGGGTGCTGCACCCACCCCATGATTTGTTACCCTGGCATTGCACATAGTGGGTATACAGGCACACAGCTCATCCCTCTGCATGCCTCTCATGTGAGGATACAATCCAGGGCAAGGGGAACTTCCTAGCTCCCCTCCAGCAAGAACTGCATTGCTCAGCTGAGAAGACAGAGTAACTCAGGCTGCATGCTGTGTGCCTCAGCAGAGGGCCTGGGAATACCTGGGCATTGGTTTGGGTGCAAGTAGGATTATTTGGGTTCAGGGTGTCTGCCTGAGAAAAGAATGCAGGAGCCTGTACCTCCCTCTTGTGGCCAAAAGGGGAATTCCTGAATTCCTGGCTACTGCAGACACATGGAGCCACCTTCTTAGGGTGCTGTTTGCACTATCCCTGCCGGTCACCCTTCCTCCTGAGACTTTTTTAAGCCTCCTGAACATTCCCACCTGCTGTCTTATTTGTCACTGTTATATTCCTTTGTGACTCCCCCCTACCCCAGTGTCCCGGGGGAGACAGCTGCCTGAGCACATGCTACCTGTCCGTATCTCAGCCTAAGTCCTGTTCCTTCTGGGTTCCAGGTGACCTCCGCATCCAGCATACCATGACAGCCTCTGTGCACCTCAGTTACAAGGAGGACCTTCAGTTGAACTGGGATGGCAGGGGGGAGCTGCTCGTGAAGGTAGGTCTAGAGGCACAGCCTCCCTGCCTGGCCCTGACAAAGTGGCCCTTGTGCTCTGCACGGAATGACTACGTGTGGTGGGAGAAGAATTTCTTTCCCCCTAGGTTCAACACCCTCAGAGCGACGAACAGGCTTCTCTTGTTTACAAGAGGCTGGTGTTTGCTGGCTGGACACCCCTTGTTTGTCCTGGGGACTCTCACTCCTGGGGCTTTGGTGACCCAAGGGCCTTTCAAACTGGGCCAGTTCCTAGGGGGCTGGGAGGGTGCTAGACTGGCTGCTCAGGTTCCTAGCTGCAGCACAGCTGGGGAGCAGAGGCCCCCAGCAGCTGTGCTTCCTGTTGCCTTGAAAGGGGGTACCCTGGGCACTCACCCATCCCTCACTCGGTCCTTAGAGCTCTGTGGTTTGGGATTCATTCTGAGTTAGTATTCCAGATATTTCACAGGGCTTCTCTGGAAGTTTCCCTAATAGCTATGATTATCCCTACTTTATAAATAAAGCAAGGAAACTGGGATATGCCCAGCCACACCCACCCAGTAGGAGCAGAACCCACACCCAGTCTCTCTCTGCTCAGTGTCCTAGACCAGTGCTTTTCACTTTTGGTTTTTGGATGCCTTTGGCTTCTTAAAGATGAGTGAGAACCCCAAGATCTTTTCTAAAGTTTATACTTATCACACTGTAAATTAAACCAAACATTTGAGCTCTCTATTTATACATTTAAAGTAGCAATAATAAGCTCGTGACATGTTAATACAAAAGGAACTCTTCTCCAAAACAAAATAAACAGTGAGAAGAAGACATTGTTTTGTTTTTCTGCTAATTTCCTTCCCGGGCTTGATAGAAGACAGCTGTGCTGTCATACCCACTGCTGGATTCACTCTTTTGCAATATGACAGGTCATGTCATCTGTGGAAAACTCCACTGCTTGCTTGTAAGAGAATGAGAGGGGAAAGCCAAAAGATGTCCTTAAACCATGATACAAATTATTTTGACCTTGAAGACCCTTGAAAAGCTGTAGGAGCCCCACAAGGGTCCCAAGACCATACTTTGAGAACCACTGCCCTAGATCATTCCTAAGTTTCCTGGACAGTCTCCCTCTGGGTCCTGAGTTTCCGGCTTCCATGGGTCCTTGGTTTAACCCTGAACTTGAGGTCTGTCATATCCTTCCTCTATGTTCTTTCTTGTCTTAGACTCCCTGAGAGTACAAGTCATGATATTGAAAAATAATTAAAAAACACTCCACTTTATGACCAGACTGCAGAGCACAGAAATCTTGGAGATCTTATTACCCTCTCCTTTACAGTTGGAAGTCAGCTGGACAAGAAGGTTGCTGGACTGGCCTTGTAGTCATCTGGTGACAGAATGAGGGCCAGGGTCAGTCTCCTGATTCCCAGAGGCAGTCTCCTGATTCCCCTGCACCCTGTCTTCAGGGGGGCTTCTGTGAGCCACCCCACTTTCTCAGCACTTCCCGTGATAGAGGGGACTGTGATCTGCAGCAAGTCTCTCCTTGGTCAATAGGCACCACATCTTTTGTGGGCAACCCCTTCTCCTGGGGTTCCTGTTCAGAGTCTCTTCTGAGAGGGACAGGCAGACTTGTTTCTATGGGAATGGGAGGCAGGGTTCTTGTTAGGGTGGATTGTGGTCATTTTAGCAAACCTGAAGAGGACTCCATTGCTCAGGATTCAAGTTAGGCCGAGACCCTGTGGCCTGTGGGGACATACTCATTTTTTGGGATGGAGGAGGAAAGAGGACCCTCAAAGGGGGCAGGAGGTAGGTAGTGTTCATCATCCCTTTGACCCCTGGGGCATGTGGGGGACTGAGGTTGCTGGAGGCAGGACACCTGGAGAAGATAGGCTGAGAACCTTCAGGCCAAGAGGAGAAGGCATGGTTAAGGGGGATGGATATTCTTCTTCCCCCTGGGGATGGACAGATGCCCTGCCTTTGGGGCTGGACACTCCAGGCATCTGGACTCTGTGATTTGAGGTTTATTTTAAGCATGTTCTCCAAGTCCAGGATCCAGAGATTATGCAGCGGTCATGGCCAGCTATGCCTGACATCACTGACATGCCACCCTTCCACCTCCATGCCAGCTTATCTTGGCCACAGCCAGAGGGACAGAAAGAAGAGTATTTCTGAGACTGGGGGGCAGTGGAGAGGCAGGCCTGGTGGGGTGAGCCAGAGGAGCCTTTGTGGGGCAGGAGCACATTCAGGATCTAAGAAGGAAAGGGAGAGAAGACGCTGAGATAGAGGGTGAGGGGTTGGAGACTCATCACCAGCTCTGCCTTTGCTCAGGGATGGCCTTGTCTGCTGGCCCGCCTTCAGCAGTATCAGAGAACTTCTCCATCCCAAACTGATTCAGTTGCTTGTTTGACTATTCAGTCATCCAAAGCCTATTTATTGAGTATCTGCCTTTTAAAAAGCTGAGTCTGTGACAGTGAAAGAAAGCAGACATACATCCTTGTCTCATTTGGTTTAGCTTCTAATGGGAGGAGACAGACAATAAGCAAAACAAACAAGTAAATGATATCACACATCAAAAGGGGACACATCCTGGGGTAGATGCACAGAGCTAAGAAGGGACAGAATGTTCCAGCAGAGAGGGACTGGGCTTTTGACCAGGGAGGCCTCACTGCCCAATGTGGACACATTGGATACTTCTTTAAAAAAAAAAAAAATATATATATATATATATATATATATATATTTTCACATCACTGTAATCCCGGGGGTCACCCACCACCTCCCCTCCCTGGCTGCTCCAGCTGGTGTCCCCCCCACCCCAGTTGTGTACTTTCGTTTGGTTGTCCATATATTAGTGAAACCATTTGGTTTCTTTTTCCTTCTGATTTGTTTCTGCCAATATGATTTCTTCTAGATACATCCATGTTACCATAAAATCGTCAAATTTGTTGTTTTTAATTGATGCATAATATTCCATTGTGTATATATACCACATCTTTTTCATCCAGTCATCTGTCTTGGGGCATTTGGGTTGTTTCCATGTCCTTACAATTATAAATAGTGCTGTAGTAAACATCCGGACACAGGTATCCCTTTGTACAAGCATTGAGGTATCTTTTGGGTAGATTCTCAGAAAAGCAATTGCTGGGTCAAATGATAGTTCCATTTTCATTAGTTTGAGGAGGCACACAGCTTTCCATAGTAGTTGAGCCAATTTACATTCCCACCAGCAGTGTAAGAGTGTTCCTTTCTCTCCATAACCCTGCCAGCACTTGTTGTTGCCTGTTTTTTTGATGTGGGCCATTCTTACTGGTGTTAGTTGGTATCTCATTGTGGTTTTGATTTGCCACACTAGATACGTCTAAAGGACACTTCATCCTTCTTATTGACATTCACTTGGGTACATTTTCTGTGGGTCCAGAACTTTCCACCAGATTGTTCAACTTGTATCTTGAGAGTTTGTTTGGAGGTTCTGGCTCTTGAGGAGCCAGAACCTCCTGGGGGTGAAGCTGCTTATATACCCTTGATTGAGGGATGGTTTGTCCCCATTCAGGGAAGGCCGTCCTCTTGCATCAAGCATGCAGCTTTGAAAGGAACACACATGGAGTGGTGAGGAAGGAAGGGAACATCTGCCTGACCAGCCAGATCAGTTGACTCAATCCTGATGATCAGTGGGGTGACAGATACCGTGGTCAGATTGCCCTTATTTCTGTCAACTTGTGTCTTGCTAAGTCAGAGCTGGATGATGGAAGGCCTCTAAGAGATGACCCTATGGGGCTGGGGCTTAGCTCTGGAGAGTTTCTGAGCACAAGGAGGTCACCACCTGCTTATTTACAGACAGATCTTGGGGGCTGGACTCTCAGGCTGCAGCCCCTGCTCATTTTTGGACCAGAGTCCTGTGCAGAGAAGGCAGCAGTGCCTCTGCTGTTCTGTGGGAAAGGCTAACTCCAGTACCCACAATGCTCCTGAAAGTGCACGTGGGGCTGAGAAGAATGGAGAATGCCCCTGGCCTGGCGTTCCACCTTGGACCTTCCTAGTCACCCAGGCTGCCCCCACATCCTCCTCCCATCACACTTCCCAGGGTCATCAGTGATGCACAATGGCTGAGTTAAAGCCTGGAAGCCAGCAGGGCCTTGTTCTTTGCCACCAAAGGTGTGAGACTCAGACATACAGGGCTCGTTCAGACTTGACCACTTGTGTGGCTGGTGGAGTGTACCATTAAGGGACACTGACTTTGCACTTGGTCCCCACGGGTGTGGGTCTACTGGGCCTGACAGGCATGGATGGGGCAGGCTGGCTCTTGTCCCTGCTTGCATCCCCTTAGGCAAGTCCCTCACTGGGAGCAGTGTCTCTGTCTTTCTACCATCAGATCACCAGACCACCAGACCACCAGACCACCAGACCACCAGACCAGCAGATCACCAGATCACTAGACCACCAGATCACTAAGACCACTAGATCACTAGGACATCTCCACATCTTCCTGGACCTGAGTTTCAGGACTGTAGAGCCAGGAGCTGGGCAGGCTTATTTGTCTGTGTTTGTTCCATTCATATTCATTTGTCACCAGGGGAGACTTGTTGATTAAAACCATCTCATTAGGGAGAGGAAGCTGTTGCTGTTTCAGCAGCAGGGGCTCCAAGGTGGCTGTCTCTCCCCCGCAGCTGTCCCCGGTCTACGTGGGGCGGACATGCGGCCTGTGCGGGAATTACAACGGCAACAGGGGCGACGACTTCCTGACACCTGCCCGTCTGGTGGAGCCCCAGGTGGAGGACTTCGGGAACGCTTGGAAGCTGCTGGGGGACTGTGCAGATTTGCGGAAGCAGCCCAGAGACCCCTGCAGCCTTAACCCGCGCCTGAGTAAGTGAGCTGGCCAGGGGGGCTGGGGAAGCGGGAAGCCACCGAACCCCCTTCTCTTCCCCCACCATGCCAAGGGGAGGGGTGGGGGTGGTGCTTTGCTATCACCATGAGACTGGTTATCTGCTTCTGGACCACTTATTCTTCAAAGCCCCTTGGGGTGCACCCGGGGCAGGGGTGGGGCACCAACCCGGAGAAAAAAGGAATGAAACATAGTTCCTGTGCCTGGGCCAGCCCTTTGGAGCAGTGGCCACACAGATTCAGAATTAAATTATGTTGGGGAAATGCTGTGCGTTGGGGATGGGAGTGGAGATTTGCAGATTTCTCTGCGGTGCCATTTCAGCCCCACACCCACTTTCCTCTCACCCATCCCATCAGGGGCCATTTTCTTCCTCTGTCGTACTTGTGTGCCCTGGAAATGCAGTTTATTATGTAATTCAGCCAAACGTGTTAGCAAAGTATATTGATCTCGGAGGAAAGATCACAGCGATTCCCAGCGCCCAGTCTGCGGTCTGAGGGGGAGGAGGGGGATAGAGGGGGGCAGGTCCAGCTCAGTGCCTCTGGTGGTGGGTCAGCCCTTGCAGGGTGAGACGCTGTGCTGCCCTGGCCACGCCGCCTCCCTCCTTCTCTCTCCACAGCCAGGTTTGCAGAGGAGGCCTGCACTGTTCTGACGTCTGCCAAGTTCGCGGCCTGCCACCGCGCCGTGGGCCCTTGGCCCTACCTGTATAACTGCCGCTACGACGTGTGTGCCTGCGCCGACGGCCGCGACTGCCTCTGCGGTGCCGTGGCCAACTATGCCGCCGCCTGCGCCCGCAGGGGCGTGCACATCGCGTGGCGGGAGCCCGGCTTCTGTGGTGGGTGCCCTCCCAGATGCCAGCTCCCCCCACAACTCAAGGGGTTCAGCCTGCACTTGGTTTATTAAAACATGTCAGGGCCTTTACTACATTCAGCCATCTATTCCAGGGCCCCTGATAAGCTTGCTTGGGGGAATATTTCATTTATACCCCCACTCCAGTTTCCCCAGGAGGACGTGGTGGTGGAGAACGGGGTCTCTCATAGGTCAGTCTGGCCGCTCGGGTCGGTTGCAAGAGGGGGAGTTGGACTCCCTACCTGGAGATCTAGGACACAAGTGTCCACGCAAGTGCTGCCCCCTAGTGTTCAGCGCATGTATAGCAAGTTGAGGAGTGACTGGGTCAGGTACCCGTGTTTACCTGCAGAGTTCGATGAGGCAATGGGAATCGCCTGTGCCAGTGTTTTGCTGATAACTCCAGGGAACCATCAGCGGACTCCCGGCCCAAATTTCTGGTGTTGTACAAAGTGATAGGGCGTTGAATAACAACATTGTCCCCAGATGACTTTAGAGTCTTGTTCTGTATGGTTAGATTCCTGGCACTAGTCTTGGTGTCTGGCCCACACTCTGGTCCCTGGAGTAGCTAGATGGAGCTTGCTTTGTTGTTGTAGTTGCTCTGGGAACATTTTCTGAGTGCCCAGCGGGGTCAGGCAGTAGTTATGAACTTGGAGCCTAAACCTTCCTGAGGACATAGAAAAATACCTTCCTACTAGGCATACATCTCACCAAGCAAAGGATCATTAGATGGAAAGAGGAAAAATCAAGGAGGGCTTTCTGGAAGTGGCATTTTCTTGGCAGAAAAGAGTTGTTTTTGTTGATGGAGTCGTAGTAGTGATAACATGGAAGTGAGGTGGGCATTTGAGAGAATGAGTAGTGGGTATTGTGCTTTTTAGAGTCAAGTTGATATGTTTGGTCACTAAACAAGGGTTCTGACAGAAGCAGGAAAGTAGGAGTGATGAGAAGTGGTAAAAGCACTTACGTCACATATTTGAAGCTTAGGCACTGGGGAGCTCTGGAAGTACTGCTCTCTGGGATGTAATGAGCCAGCTTGGGTTTTGAGCGTGAGTAATCTACAGGAAGTAACAGTAAAGATGAAAGGGGACAAGCATGAAGCTGCATGTGAGTACATCTCCTGGTCCCTCCAGTGCTAGGACCCACAGACTGTCAGCACCAGCACCCCAAAGGACTGAACCTGAACATTTTGGGGTAGGTAAGAAGCTGTGGGTGCCCCTGGCAACTTGTCTGTGACTTCCCAGCTTGTGACCATAAGCCCTTCACCTCATGCCAGCACTCTTCAATTTCCTCACTTGGATTTGCCATGTGGAAATTAAGGGGTGTGATGAGGGGTCAGTGACATGTGGAAATGTTTTGGCATCCCCCTCTCCCCAGTGCTAGAAATTAAGCACTACGGCTGAGGTGGACCCTGATTTAGGACATTCTCACAGAATGCCCAAGCCTTTAATCTCTCATCACTAGTTTTCCTTAACTTCTACTGGGAATAGAACACAAGGATAGGGGCGGGCATTAATTTGGGGGGGTCCATGTTTCTGCAAGATGCACCTTTACTCCCCAGGCTTTCTCATGGAACTGGGAGTGTGGAGCCCTGGGAACAGGCCAAGAGGGATATCTGCGGCCTGTGTGGAATGGCTGGGGAAAAGGCCAACCCGAAGGTTCTGGGTTGTTCCTGCCTCTGTCCTTCCTGCCTAGAGACAAGCTCAATTCCAGTCTCCTTAACCCATACCTTATTTTCTCTAAGAAATGAACAGTACTTCCCAAACCACTGACCCCACCTGGAAGGTGAGGCCATATCAGTTGGGGAATCCTTCTGGAGGCATGCTTTTTATTTTTTAAATTGATTATTTATTTATCTATTTATTTGTTGGACGACAAGAACATGCCTTGTTGAAGGCAGGGACCAAATCCCACCCCTCTGCATCCTGACTCCAGGACAGTCGTGGCATCCAGTGGGCACATAAAAATCTGTTAAACTCAGATATGCATTTGTTCTGGGGAACAAGGCCTGGGGGACATTGACTCTGGCTCCTAGCCAGCAGTAGAGTTGGTCTGTCAGAGACAAAGGGCTCTCAGCTCTGGCTGTTCCTATATGGGTGAGGTGTACCCATATAACTGTAGATTCATTGGGTAGAGAGGATCTCTATCTTCACTGCCCTGCCGGCCTCCCCCCCCCATCTAAACTCATTCCGCTGGCCCAAACTCTGCTTATTCAGATAAAAATCCCTGTCTCGTATGGCTCGAGAGCATTGCCTGCCCCAGCTACCCTTACATGCCAAACCCAAAACAGTTATAAGAGAGGGAGGGTGCAGGGATCACCCCCATTCTGAAGTTCATGACCAACACTGACTGCAACAGCTGTGTGAAAGGCTCTAACTGTGCTTCCTGCAGTAGAATGGATTCTAGAATGCACAGAGGGAAGGATTGTAATGGCCCCAGGAGGGTTAGCCCCAGAGTCGTAAGGTTCTCATTTCTTGGACAACAGCTGATCTATATCACAAAAGCAATTTGAAAGGGTAAAGCGCTCCCTGCACCTCCCAGCAAAGGGCCACTGTCATGGTGTTCTGAGACTGCTGTTAGCACACAGAGGGGAATCAGCCAGTCTTCTGGGGTCTAGACCTTGTTCTTGTATAAGCCTCCCGCCTGGAGCTTTTAAAGTCTACTTTGTGGGGTCTCTGTCCCCTAGGGATCACTCTGAACACATCAAATCTCTTCAATCACAGCAACCCCTGTGATTGTCCTTATACTCCAGCCAAGGGCTCTGTTTAAGTCCACATCGCTAAGTACTGGTGGAACTCTGGCTTGAACTCAGGGATGTGGAGGCAAAGCTCATTCTCTAAATAGCTCTGCCACTTGCCTTGCTTCTCTTGGCTGTGTCCATTGTGCTCTTTCTGTGTGTGAGGACAAGGAGAGCGAGGGCTACGGGGAGATAGGTCTGCCAACCCTACTATGAGAGTGCCTTTGTGACTGGCATGTCCTCAAAAACGTGGTTTCTATGGGATTGTTCCCTTTATAGGGCATACTGCTGACCTTTGAATCATGGAGAACTGAGTTCAGATCCTGCTCTTGTTTTGTTAGAGGCATGGCTGGGAAAGTTACTTAGCTTACTAAATGACTTCCAAAAACACCATTCCAGGTGTTTTGCTTGCAGAAAGGTATTGCGAGATCTAGTTCAAAGACAGAGGTGGAAGGGGCATGATACTCGTGTGAAAGGCAGGGTGTTTGGTAAGTGCTCAATGAATGGAAGTCATTCTTCTTCATCATCATTGAAGAAATTCCCTGGTCCTTCCTTCCCAGTTGTTTTTAGTATCCCCAGCTTCCACTCCTGGGGTTTCTCCTGTGTCCCAGGCTTTCAGAAGTCAGGGATGGCTGGTTCATCACAGAAGGAAGTGTATTTTAGACATTTGTGAGAATAATATTGTACTGTTGCTCATAGTGGGTAAGAAAGGCAGAGATCACATACATATAACTGGGAGGGGGCACAGTTGCAGGGACTGGGACCCCAAGTCTAGGTTGATGGTCCCTTTCCTTTTGAAGATCTCTCTCTCCCTCCTCCCCCTTCCCCCACCCCTAGCCATGAACTGCCCACGGAACCAGGTGTACTTGCAGTGTGGGACCCTCTGCAACATGACCTGCCGCTCCCTCTCTTACCCGGATGATAACTGCAATGAGATCTGTCTGGAAGGCTGCTTCTGCCCCCCAGGGCTCTACCTGGATGAGAGAGGAATCTGTGTGCCCAAGTCTCAGTGCCCCTGTTACTATGACGGTGAGATCTTCCAGCCTGAAGACGTCTTCTCAGACCGTCACAACATGTGGTAGGTGCCAATGCAGAGTCAGTCACCTCTGGCATGCAGAGCTGGGGAAGGAAATAGTCCTTCAAGACCTTCATTACACCAAGGGGTAAACTGAGGCCTGGAAGAAGAGTGATTTGTCCAGAACTGTACAGTGAGTCAGAAGCAGGGCTGGGTTTTCACTCAGGACTTACCACTCCCTACTCTCAGGAAACTAGAACTCTGGGCTGGCAGAGGGGCTTCCTGAGCTTCATCGCCGGTCACCACATGTTGGGCCCCAATTCCCTGTGCTCTGTCTCAGTTTGCTTTTTCTAGAACAGAAAATGGGAGTCCTCTTGCCCTCTTCCCTCTTCAGCCTCCAGTTAGGGTTTGCCAGCTGAGGCTTTTGGGCTGGGAGAAAATAACCCAGAGCAACATTACCTCAATGGTGCCTTGCTGCCCCATCTCCTTCATGCACTCCCTGCAAGGTGCTTCCAAGTCATGCTGGCCACTTGTCAGCTTTCACTAGGCTCCATCATGGTCAGTGTCAGCAGAGCTGTCTCTGTCACAGAGGAAATTGCCTTAGGGCACTTGTTGGCAAAAACGTCCTGGGCACCTCTTTTGTCCAAGTCCGGGAGAGAGATGGGTGATCAAAAGATGAACCAGACAGCATGAGCTCCAAGGACCCAGCCATCTACTAGTAAGGTTCAATTAAAATATCCTGATTATGGACAAGTTCTGTATGGACAGCTCCCAGACAAATATAAGGAGAGCTGGTCGCTCAAGCAGCCCTTAATGCATCCACCTCAACATCATCATTATCAGCACATTGCCATTCTTATTTTGCTGAATTCCTCCTCCCTTTTTGGCTGAAATAATTTACCTTATTTATCATTTACTGAATGATATTTATCATTTCATCAGAAAGTACTTCCATATGTATTTCTAAAAGGTAAAAGTTTAAAAGAAATGCTAATACCACTATTAACTTAAACGCGAACAGTAATTCCTTAATAACCTGTATGGCTGATTGGTTCAAGTAGAGATCCAAGCAAGGTCTGTAGGTTGCATTTGTATGAAGCTTTCCCTTATCACTCCAGTGATATTAATCCGCAATTCCTCCACTGGCATGCACCCAAAACAAGTTGTTTACATTTGTATTAACGGTCATTGGACACGGATTTCAGACAAAATGAATTGTCTGCTCACTCTTTGGAAAATGAGGGAAGATGATATGCTTGGCTTGGGCCTTGGTGACTGAGTTACCAAGAGGGCTTCTTGGTCAATGAATGGAACCACCAATCGGATGATGGATTGGGTGAGAGACTGAGGTTGGAGAAAAATTGTGTGTGCAGGTAACAGAGCTATGGGACTAGCAGACTTGCTTCGGGAGGAGTGCACCAAAGAGAAGAAAAGAGAACTGAGTTTAGAACGTGGGAGAATGTTCAGAGCTGCTACAGGTAGAAGAAATAGGACCCTAGAGAGAGGCCAGAGAATAGGAGTCAGTGCAGAGGGCAGGATGAGCACAAGGTCTTGCCGTGACAATTCAGGGAAAGGGAAGGAAGGCTTTCTGCTGCTCTGGGCATGTGCCTGAGCTCTTGACCATTCTGCTGTTGTCTGGTTACAGCTTTCTTAGTATTTTTGCCTGTGGGGCCTTCAGACAGTGCTAGAGTTAGGCAGGGTTGGCTTTTTTGTTTTAGGGAATTTGAGGCTTAGAGAGTGTATCCCTTTCCTAAATCACCCAGCAAGTGACTTCATATCACAAGGAAAATAAGCTGTTGAGTTTGCCCATCATCAAGTCACAGTAGACCTGGTGTTCAGCAGTGTGTGAGTGAAGTGGGAGGTAGAAGGCTGGGGTGACTTGAAGGCTAGCAGCGTTCCCCCCCCCCATTGTTTTGCCATAGGGGAGGCACAGGGGAGGTAAGGGTGAGGGAAGCTGCAGCTCCTGGGTGAGGACCCTGTGCATTGGTGTGTCCCTTCCTTTGGCTCCTCTATAAGGCGCCAGGGCTGACGGCTACTGACTTGGCCATCTCACCACTTCATTTAGAAAATTGAGTTTCATGGGGAAGGAGAACCAGAGGGAACTCAGGACCTATTTGCTGTCCCTAAATAACACGATGAAGAATGAGCCTAGCTATGCTGGTGATGCCCATGTAAAAAGGCGGTAGGAATTCGTGCAAAGATATGTGGGCTGCATGTTTCTCATTCCATTTGTTTAATTACTGAACTGCCCCCCCCCAAGTAGAGGGTGGCTTTTTTTGAGTCAGGCTGGGCATGGAGCCAGGAGTTGATTTTTAACATATCTCCACGTTTATATACATATATATTTATAGACATAGGTGTATTAGTTAGGCTATATATTTAATTGTATAATTAAATAAATGAGTTATACATTAATAAGTTATAAACTAAAAATATATTTTGATTAAATCATAAATTAAAATAATGATAAATTATTAAAATATATAAATTAAATTAAACTAAAACATTAATATTAAAATAATAATTATAAATTAAAATAATTATGTATATACATCCATATACATAATTTAGTTTTTGGGTCACGTCCCAATGACATAGGCATTCACATGGGGACAGGGATGTTTAAACCCGGTGTTACTGAAGCACCAGGAGGCTCAGGTTCCTCTGGTGCTCAAGGGGAAGTGTCAAGTCTTTGGTCCTTTTAGCAACTTTTGATTAAATAGCTGCCCCCTTCAAAATATTCAAAATTATCATGATCAGACAAATACAACTTGCAACAGCGAATGTCAGTTCATAGCTATTGCATGGGAAACACTTGAAATACAGATAATGCCAAGTGTTGGCAAAGCTGCAGAACATGGGCCCCTATCTGCTGCTGGCAGGACACAGACTGGTTCTGAGCCACCCAGTGTCTTTTTGAGGGCATCATATCTGTTGTCTGTAATTCTTCAAGTGCTTTTCTCAGTGGACAGAGGATAGAGACCAAATCCTGTATGTGGTCTCCCAGTCACTGTGTCCTCTGACCTTCTAATCTTGAAGGTGCATTGCTCCCTTCAAATACCGCATTAGCTGTACCTGGGAGAGCAGCTGGTATAGCATATACAATTAGGTACCTAGCCCTGGGCTCCTTGAGGGCCACTCCTGGGCAAGTTTACTAAGAAATTCTCATGCAGGTTCTCATCAATCTCTTCATGATACTAATCACAGCCTTGTTTGTGGCAAGAGGAACAGCGGGTCACTGGGAGGGTGAGCAGGATGCAGGCACACTGCAGGATAGCTGGTGGCCTTGTAGCACCAGCACATGGGACAGGTGTTTATCAGCAGGAATGCATCTCCAGTACAGGGTGCTGCATGAAAGAAGCAGAACACTACCTGAGATAGAAGGTCATGCTACTTATTTAGGATTAAACACCCATGCATGCAAAGCAACCTCAGGCTGTGTAAGAATATCTCCACCAGCTACATATTAAGCAGAATAAAACTATGTTAGTTATCTATGACTACCTAAAATGTTACTCCTCCCCCCAGATTTAGCTTAAAAAAATCCCACACAGTTTCCAGGAGCCGGAACTAAGGAGCAGCTTAGCGGAGGGTGGTGGCTCTGCATGTGGGGTTGCCTCCAGGCTACATCATCTGGAGTTGAGGGTTGCGAGACCCATTCCCAGTTCATGCCCCCCCCCCCACCTGTGCATTGCCTTTCCATGGGGCCGCTAGGGTGAGCTTTCCCCAGATCCCAGAGGGGAATGATCCAAGAAGGCACGAAGATGGAAGTCAGGGTTTCCTGATCCCATCTTGGCGGTGAGCTACATGTGTCCCCATTGTCCTGTCTCATGGGTGACACAGACCAGCCCTGGCACAAGGTAGAAGAAACTGCACACCGGTGTGGATTCCAGGCTGTGGGGATCTCTAGCTAGAGAGTAGACCACACAAAGTATTGTCCTAATGGAGAGGGGATTGGAATTGGGGGACAGGGATGAAGAAGGGAAAATGCAAAACAAAACAAAACAAGATGAGTGTCTGACTCAAAGATTCTACTGGATCTGGGGATAGGATGGGGAGCAAGAGGGGTTGCTTCTACCCTCTTAGGTACTGTATCCAGGAACTGAGAGAAGTGTTGACCCAGTAGTGCTGCAAATACATGTGAAGGTACAAGAGTGGTAGAAAGAGAAATATGTGATCTATGAATGCTTAAAATGGGGTAGAGACAAAGGGATGTGTGTGTGTGTGTGTGTGTGTGTGTGTGTGTATGTGTTTTGGATGAAGGGACACTCCATCATAGGAGACAGTGTGTGCCGAAGTGCTAGCATTTGAGGGTGCAGTGCCTTTCACGATCAAAAAGGGGCCAGAGGATTGCAGAGAGAGTAGTGGGCAGGGCCTAAGGGTTTGAGGCCTGGGAGACTGAGTTAAGGATTTGATCTTGATCTTAAGGCCCATTGAGGGAGGCTGATGAAGAGATGTGACTTACTCAGATTTAGGCCTTGAAAAGCTTGGGAGAGAGGCCAGCCTTGGTTTAGGGGCCTGAGTCAGAGGTCTTGAACTGTCCAGTTGAGGGGGCAGTGGCAGTGGAGGTGCCTGAGTGGATGGAAGTGCCAGATTTGCTTTGGAGACAATGCCCCAGGTGCTGGTGATAGTTCATATCTAGGGGATGAGGGAGAAGGCAGTGCCAGGTTAGTGAGTAGCTGGATGTTAGCATCTTAGAGTGAACAAGTACCCTGGTAGAAGTCTGACTTTGGGGGGAGGGGGCGTGCATTCGGTTTTGGACATGCTGATTTTGAGATGGTTTTGAGCCCCTGAACCAGCTATTCCACAGATGTTTGAATATATGAAGGGATTTGAGTTACAGATATAAATTCACGAGTCATTTTTTAATTACCTGGATGTGACCGACTTTGTGGGTGAGGAGAGAGCCAGTGTGGAGCCAGAGGAGGCTGACAAGTGGGGCTGAGAAGGGGCCACCAGGGATGCTCGCCAGAAACAAGGAGAGGTTTACTTTCCTTTTTCTAGAAAAAGGCGTAGTCAGGAGTGATGAACACTGTTGAATGGAATCAAGTGAGAGAAGAAATGGAAACAGTTTCTTTGGTCGAATGACTGGGGTGGTTGGTGGTCTCGGTGGGCTGTCTTTCAGATGGGGCAAGGCTTGGGGAGGGCAGGCAGAGGGGCAGAGAGTGGGCAAGAGAGGAGGTGGAGACTTGAGGGCCACCACCCTGGCAAAGCTGACTTCCTTCTTTGCAGCTACTGCGAGGACGGCATCATGCACTGCACCTGGAGTGGAGCCCCAGGAGGCCTGCTGCCCGACGAGACCGAGGCCTTTGGCCAATCCCTGTCTTCCCGAAGTGAGTACTAGCCCTGCCCGTGGCCTGGGCCCTGGTCTCCTGGCCCTGTGCACTCAGGTGTGTCTGGAAGACTGCACTGCCTGCGAGTGTGCAAGTGACTTCAGGCCTAGACACCGCTTTGCAGATGTGGCTGCAACCCCGGGAGGCAGGGAGAAAGCCCAAGTTAGCCACAAGGTGGACCCAGCAAGACCTCTGTTTTGCCCATGATGACCTTGACCCTGTGCCAGCTATGAGTTGGTATCTCCAGGTGGTGAAAAGTGCCTTCCTTTGATGACCTCTTTGCCTGGGGCGGGCAGTTCAGGCCACTTCTTTAGCAAGCTTCTCAGATGGATTTGGCAGGAGAGCATTTGGTAACGTTTGGAAGTCCTGATAGCTGCTCTGGAAGGTGAGACTCAGGAGGAAGAAGGGGGTGACCTGGTGGGGCCACACTCACATTTAAGAGCTACAGTGGCCATTTTGCTTTCCAAGAAACTCATCACTGTTTAGAAAGGGCTCTCCTGAGGGGAGTGGGAAGGATGCTCTGGGGCAGGCAGATGGGCTGTTTTTAGCTTCCAATTTAACCTTCTCTCGGCACCTCTCATTACTTCAAGGCCCTTGCTCTCCAGTGCACAGACCTGCACATGCCCGTGGTGTTCCAGGCTGCCCTGCTAGAAAGTCTGACTGATTGGGAGTATCAGATGGTGATATCCCAAGTACTGAGGTGGCTTGCCAGTTGAAATCAGGCTTACAGCCTTTGCTATGCCACTCACACTACTATAACAAAATACCACAGACCTGCTTATAAGCCTCTTTGAGCTGGCATCAGAGCTGTGGCATCAGGGTGCCAGCAGGTTGGGTCGGGGCCTTCTTGTGGGTCACAGACTTCTTGCTGTGTGCTTGCATCATAGCAGGGTAAAGGGAGCTCTGTGGGGCTGCTAAAATATCCCATTCATGAAGGTACTGTCTTGGTACCTCACCACCTCCCCAATCTCCACCCTCTGGCACCACCACCTTTGGGGCTTAGATCTCAACATATGAATCTGGGGGAGATACACACACTCAGGTCACAGCAGACCTCAGGGTCACTAAATCTTTCTTTTGTTTTTTCTTATTGTAGTATTTCCCCCCACACTCCCACCTCCTTTCTGTCTCTCCCCCTGGATCTGTCTTTTATGCTGTCTGGTCCTCCAGGTTTTCTCACCTCACCAATGGAAGGCACGCTCTTTTTCAAAGTTAGGAACTTCCTAGAGTCTTGTGTGATTTGGAAAGGCCATTTCACTGTCTCGTGATCCTGTTTCCTGACGCAGCAGTATCAAATTTGATGGGGAGAGTTGGAGGGGTGCTGGGGCAAAGGTCACAAGGTCAGAGGGTAACTAGGTTGCTGTCCCGAGAGCTGGGCTCTGGAGTAGAACTGGCCAGGGCTCAGGCAGTAACCCACGGAGTAGGCAGCTGGAGTGCTGGAATTGAGTGACTGCAGCTAGGGGCCAAGGTCAGTGCAGAAGGCCCTCCATCACCCCCCCCCCCCACTGACCGCCCTTTCCATTTAATGCTCCAAGGCAAGAGGAGCCTGGTCTGCCGTCCCCCCATGGTCAAGATTGTGTGTCCTGCTGACAACCCCAGGGCCCAGGGGATCGAGTGCGCCAAAACCTGCCAGAACTACGACCTGGACTGCATGAGCTCAGGCTGTGTGTCCGGCTGCCTCTGCCCCTCCGGCATGGTAAGCTGCCTTCCACTTCCCTGCAGGTAGGGCTGAGTGAGGCAGGCTAGGGAGCTGGAGAGGTGAAACTGGGGGGTGGTGGTGGTGACAGATGTTGAGGGGGACTGAGTCAGTCACCAGTTAAGGATGAAGCAAAGGACCAGGGTTGTCCTGATAAGATCTGATGAAAATTTAAGTGCTTGGTATCCCCAGATGCGTAGGAAGGAAAGATTCCTATGGGAGAAAGCAGGCATCTCCACTAGAATTTTCTCAAGGGCTAATCCATTGTTTGAAGGTGTGAGGGCACAGCCTATTTGCATGTAATTTGCATGGAAAACCATAACTGTCTATTTCAAGCCAAGACACAGGTGTCTTGGGTACACCTCCAGCAGGATGGGCCAACAAGTCCCTTTTTTCTGCACTGAGCCTTATTTTCTTGTCTGGACAGTGAGTGCTGAGGTCTCGACCAGTTCTTGACATCCCTTTGTTCTGGGACTGGGGCTGCAGACACAATATACAGCTTGTAGTTTCTGGGGGGCCATAGTGTTGTGAGCCTCCGTGCCCTTCTAGTCCTTCATATGTGTCAATCTGAGCCCAAGCCTCTTTTCTTCCCTCCCAAGCTGACCTCAGGCCAGTTTTATAGGAAACAATGTGCATATTATTCTTGTGAATTGGAAAGGGGTAACTTCTGGATTTTTTTCTTTTAAATGCATCCTGTCTTCTGCTTTCCCTGCCTATC
>PVHY01004579.1:36446-92691 GCA_004024945.1 Uropsilus gracilis
TTAATATTTTTTATTGATTGTTTTTTTAATAAATGCAGATGTTTCATTTTTTTCAAGTTTTGTTGATCTGTCAGTCCTTTCTGCACCTCTCTCATTTGAGATGCCACTTCACACCCGCTATGTGCATCTGCCTCACTCACCCTCCACCCAGTCTCCATTGTTCTTTTTTTACCCCTGGAGACTCTGGCTTTGGTCATGCCTGGGAAACATTCTCCCAGGGCCAAAAGGAACCTCACTTAGGAGACCGTCAGCATCAGTGGCTTTTTAGAATGAGCTCCTCCCCTTTCAGGATGTAAACTACAGATAGTCCTCAATTTGAATAGCCACGCTTTTTTCATTGTTGTCCAAGTCCTGAGTGAGAGCCAGACCTCATGTTTGGGCTGCTGAGGTACCCACGTGAGCCTGCTGCGTTCCTGCGGCCTCTGGATACCTGGCTTCTCCCCAGGTGACCCTAACCTCCACCACTGGGGTTACAGACTCCAAAGCTCAGTGTGTGAGAGACTGAATTATTTTCACAACTGCTTCACTACATGGTCGACCAATGTGCTAATTGTTGAGGCCAGACTTGGCAGGGTGGAGATGTCTGTGTGATTTATGAAGTGCGCATGTGTGCCTGCCGCGCTGGACGTGTGTTCTTGGCCACAACGCAAAGTGAAAGGATCTGGAAACCCTGTCTGGGCTCCGGTGCTACTCTGCTTATCTGCCCCCTGTACCAGGGTGGGGGCAGAGGAGCCTGTGGCATGTCATAGAGGTTTTTGGGGAAGAGATCAGGGTTTCTGCATTCTGAGGACTTGTACGAGCACAGAGAATTAGCACTCTACTGTGGGTAACTCCACTGAGACCAGAAGAAGCGGCAGCAAGAAGGTGGAGGCCAATACTCCACAGGTATCTCTGCTTTCTGACTGTCATCCCTAGGTCATCCCTGCCTCCCCTGAGCCTCAGTCCCCTCCTCTGTGACATGGACACGTAATTCCTTCCTGATCTGTTTTTGTCCTACGTTGACTGTGGGTTTGGTGAAGCTGTATAAGAGTGCGCTTTAAAGCCAGACTGTGCAGTAGAATCATAGAAATGACTTTCATTGTGTCGTTAAAGACCAAGGTTCAGTCTCAGAGCAGGTGATGACCAGCTCATCCTCCCTCCATGGGAGAAACTGTTTGTTTAAAGATCCAACCTGCACGGACCAAAGCATCTAAAAATACAATAGAAAAGAACCATCATAAAAACAAAACAAAAAGCAATGGCATACAAAATAAGAGACATGCCCCCTGCAAATTTTTATTAGATGCCAATAATAAATTACTCAAATTGTCATCAGCAACCTCATTTCTGGGCTGACAGCATCACCAACTGGCAGTCCACACTTCCCGCAGCACTGGTTTCAGTTGGAGACTGCCCATCCTCTTCTAAGTATCCTCTCACTGTTCACTGTGTGGTCAGTGAACCTGTTGGAAAGTGTGGGGGCAGGGAGTGGGCCCCATTTCTGCAGTTTGCTTTAGGCCTGGGGCCTATGGAGAGAGGACGAGGCAGATTCACTCCCCAGGTTGCAAGCTACACATGCTCTTGCTGCATCTCCTTGCATGACATGGTGGTGGGATGCTTTTGCTCTGTGGCCGGTACCATGATGAATGGCTGGTAGAGAAACTGCATGGAAGAGGTATTGAGTAAGAGTTCCACGCTTTTCCTTTGAATTTCTGGCTCCTGGTATTTATATATTGAGTGACAACTCACTTAAAATTTCTCTCTTTTTTTAACCTGTAAAATTGCATTAGAAGCATTTTTGGGAGGACCAGAGACTACAGTGACAGGCATATGAAGTTACTTCTTAGTAAATGAAAGTTTAATTACCATTGTTATTAGAAATTCACAGAGGGAAGCCATGAAATCATATCATGGGCAACACATGACAGGAAGTTCACGCGCGCTAGGAAAAAATTTTGGATCTCAGGGTCTACATCTCTACACCCACTGGATCAGTAATAAGGGAGTCTCAGAATATTCCTCAAGTCTTTCTGCAATTCAAAAATTCTTGAGTGAACACCTTGCCTTTAAGATGGCATTACCTGATGTCACCACTAGGTGGCAGCAAACCACAATCCACTGCTAGGGGATTCCATTCCCATTTTAGGCCACGGCTTGGTTCTCTCTGAAGCCAAGATTTTAATTCCATCACACTGAGAAAAGTATGGAGCCAGTCCTATTCAAGGCTCAGAGTTATGTGGTGGAAATCCTGGTCCTGACTCCCAGGGTCTGTGAGAGCCTTTTGACCTCCTTGTGGGAGCTCTGGGAAATGGTGAAGTGTTACCGTTTGGGAGAGAGCTCTCTTGCCCTCTGAACCCTGGGGATTACATTTTCTGAACTGGTACCCAGCTAGGAAACCTCTCGGCACATTTCCTGATACATTGATGCCCAGTTTTCTCACTCAGAGTAGACCTCACAGGAGTCCATTGTTTCTAATGTGGGGCTTGAACCCAATACCCTCACCCATGACCCTGGGATTAAGAGCCCCATGCTCTCCTGACTGAGCTAACCCAGCTCACGAGGCCACTGTAAACCTGATAGAATGTCGTTTCTAAACGAAGTCTTTCAGTTGGAGAACTATCATCTCCTGAACATCTCCTACAACATGTCACTTAGTCTGATGTACTGAAAGATAGTATCAGTTTGGTCAACAAGCACAAGCTTTAAAAAAGCTTGTAAATCCCCCAGGAGGTGTGAGGGAACTTATTTAATCAGATTTACTTAAACTTATTGAGAGTTATTTAATCAGATTCTTTCCTGATACTTGAAATTAGATGCATGGAGTTGGAAGTTTTGATGGGGTGGGAGAAAGAACAAAGGGCACTTGGAAGACAAAATTAGGGTTAGTATGGTGTTTCTCTATGGGGGAGTGGGATTAGGGAAGATGTATCTGAGGAGTAATTTCAGATACTCTTCAGAGAAGAGGAACAAAACCAGTTTTTCTCTACCTTTTTTCCTTTTTGATTGACCAGGATCTACTACCCTGCTTTCAGAGTAAGCTGATCTTACTTGAGGTTTCACGAATTAATGAACAACAGTGACAAATATTTTGCCTGTTTTTTTCCTTATTCTTCTCTCTTTGTCTTTCTGGTGTCCCAAAGGGATGCAGATTTGGTTGGATGGCGTTTTTTACTTTGGACATGAGGTTTAAATAACTTGTCACAGAATTTACTTTGGGACTGCTATTGGCCTGTCCAGATCCTATCTGTGCCCCCATTGTTCCTTTACTATCCAAATCTCCACAAATTCTCTTCATGCTTTAGAGCTTTCTGGGTGTGTTTCACTGTTCTATGTGCTCTCTTCTCTGGCTGGTAGTCTGCCGCTGAGGTGTGGCCAGCATCCTCTCCTCCCCTTTAGGTTTCTACCTGTCGCCTCTCCAGCCCTGACATAGGGGTCTCACCCCGTGGCCCTGTCTCTCTGGCAGTCCTTGTTCAATATACTATTTTAATATTGTGCTCCATAAAGTTAGTAATATCCCTTTAAAATCAACAGGACTGTCAGTGAGAAAGTGGAAGGGGTCGACGCCTTATCTCATGGCTAAACTGGGATTTGGTTTTATGTCTCCTGAAGGAAGGTAGGGCTCCCTGCAACTCACCCCTAAGCCAGGGCATCTGATGGCTGTGGGTGTGCAGGACTTTTTACCAATGTGTCGAGGTAAGCCATCAGCTAACACCCTACTGTTTGGGAGCCCTCAGCCAGCTTCCTGGGGCACAGGGCAATTAGGTAGCTCATGCTCTGCTGAGGTGGGGTGGGGTGAGCAATGGCTCTGTTTCCTGGAAGCCATACATGTGCATCTGCATTGGTTTTGTCTCATGCATTATTTCCAGTAATGGGGCTTTCTCTGGCCTGCATGGTTGGTGAGAGCCAAACCCTGGGAGCCTGTCTCTTCCCCTTGGAAGCACTTGTCATCCTTCAAGTAGCCACTAGGTGGCAGGCCTGGAGCTTTCATCGCATTCAGCAAACTTTAGGGGTGATGTAGGAATGATCCATGATTGCACTGGGAGGGTGACATTTTCTACCCCTTCTTATCCCTATTCCCTCCGATGCACTCAGTCTCATTACCTTCCAAGGACAGTAGTCTGAGGAGGGGAGAGATGCTGAGAATGCAGCTTCCTCCCTCTGCCGCATTGCTTAGGGTTAAGGGAACTCAGGCGCAAACCTGAGTCTGGGGAAAGGTAGTGGTTAAGTAGTGGGGTTTTTTTCTTCCCCTCTCTTCCAACACACACACACACACACACACACACACAACATTGATCTATGATTCCCGACGTGAAACTTTGTTCAGCTCAAGATTGTCCTTTCCAGGACTTTGTCTCCATCCAAGCTCTGGAAGCAACAGTGTCACATTGATCTGGATCAGTAGTTTCTTACCCCTCAGGTAGCTCTGGAACATAAATGTCACACAGTTCCTTCATTTTAGCAGCCTGAAGGTGACCCAGGGGTCCTTTAGCTCATCCCAGGTTTTGGCTGGAGCCAACATCTAGGGCTGGTGCTGGGGGTCAGGGTGGGTTTGGCCAGCTTCTCTGGAGTCTACTAAGGCCAGTAGGTCTTGGCTCTGCCCCCAGTGACCTAATGAGTATCTCAGGCTCCCTAGTATGAGGAGAGCTGTTGTGGAGGGGGTCTGAATATCAGGTCCGAGGAAGGCATATGGGGGACTAGATGAAGCCTCCTTATAGAAGAAGTGTGAATTTATACCCCTGAAACAATCACAGTGTGATAAGTCATTACCTCAGTAAATATAAAAAAAGAAAAAGAAAAAGCCCCTCAGACACAGGTTTAAGTCCTTCCCTTCCTCCCACCAATATTCAACTTTTATCTCCAGAATGTCTAGTGTATTATTAATTTAGTCATTTATTAAATATATGCCCATGTTCTTCAATTATCGACATAGTACATGCTCACTGAAGAACATTTGGGAAAGAATTTTTAAAACCAAAAGAGAAAATAAAATTTTCCTCTACCAGCCCACCATCTGGAGACAACTTCTATATTTCCTTCAAGTCCTTTTTGAAAAAAAAAAATACATTTTCATAATTGGGACCATATGTATGTATAGCTCCCCCCATTTGAAAATTAACAGCTCAAATAATTTCTCACATCATTTAAGAGTCTTTCAAAGGACCATTTTAATAGCTCCATAGGACACCATTGTCTGGGAATTCTTTAACGGGTTTAGTGATCTTTTCCTGTTCAACAATGGTATGATAAATAATTCTTCATTCACCCATGCTGATCAACCTATTACTTAGGATTTACTGGTTTCAGGGTTTTTCCCTTCACCAAGGTGCCAACCTACACTGTCCCCAACAAGGGACAAGGGCACAGGGTAGCCTGTGTGTCTTCAGCTGAGCTAGGAGGGTCTGTGTGGCAAGTGCCTGGGTCTGCGAAGTTCCCGCCAGGTATGAAGTCTGACTGACCTGGCCCCTGCCAGAGGCTGCCTTTTATCAGGGCTGCAAACCATTCACTGCGGCTCTTAAACTTTGGATTCTTGTCCCTTAGGTCCGGCATGAAAACAAATGTGTGACCCTGGAAAGGTGTCCCTGCTTCCACCAGGGCAAGGAATACGCCCCCGGAGAGACGGTGATGATCCGCTGCAACACTTGGTGAGGCCCTGGGGTGGGCTTTCCTGGGAACCTAGAGGCCATGGTAGGTGTGGTGAGACAGCTGGAGTGGGTGCTGTGGGGCATGAGGTTGCTCATTCCGCTGCTTCTCAATCCTGCATGAGTGAGTGATCGAGTGCCAAGTGGTATGGAAGGAGCGTCCTTCTCTGGCCTTAATGCTGCCTCTGAGAAGGCCGGGCATGGTGGCTCGTGCTTGTAAGCTTCAGCCTATGAAGTGGCCGGGGCTAGGGATCGTGGTTCGAGTCCCACCTGGGGCCCGTAGCGAGACCTAGTTCCAAAAAAATAGCTGGGCGTGGTGGTGCGCGCCTGTAATCCCAGCTACCTGGGAAGCTGAGGCTGGGGATTGCTTGAGTCCGTGGTACCCCAGGCAACGAGAGCCTGCGGTTCCACGGGCAAAAATAGCAAGACCTAGTCTCAAAAAAAAAAAATGCTGCCTCTGAGGACACTGGTTTTCCTCCCCTGGCTCTTGGGCTGCCCCTCCTGTAACCCTGGGCTGTACGCGCTCATCCTGCCTCTTGGTTCTGTGTCTGGCACAGCTCTAGGCAAAGGCCATGTGCTCAGAGGCAGGAAGACCAGGACCTGGAAGGGCCTGAGGTCTGAGCTCTCTGCCTCTGACGCATGGCTTGGCTTCCACATCAGCTCCGGTTATGGCGTGTGGTGGGATGGGGCATTGTGGTAGTCGGCACAGCTCTGTAGATTTAAACATACAGCTGTGTACACCCAAACCAACTCTGGCACTGGGTCACCCTTGATCACTCTTTTCCTGACTCAGACTCGCCTGCCATTCCATTTTGTCCCCATCGACCTCTGAGCCTGTTGCATTGAGAAACTCAGGCCCCTTCCAGGGAGGCTGAACTTTAGCAGATTCTCAGTGGGTGGTCTCTGGAGGGTCTGCCTGGATCCCTGTGGACATCCACATCTCTCTTTTGCCTCAGGTTCCCCTGTGTAGCTGGAAAGTGCCAGGCATCGCTTCCCTCTCTCTGGCTGGGCCCTGTGAGGTCCACACTCCACAGGCTACTACCACAGGCCACGAGTCCTTCACTTCTAGAGAGTTTCTGGGGAACCAGTGGCACCCTGCAGCAGACTTTCAGTGTCTCTTCCCTCTCCAACTTCCAGATGAGACCCTGACATCTGCCATCCTTGCCTTTACTTTTCCTAGTGTCTGTCAGGACCGGAAGTGGAAATGCACTAACGAGGTGTGCGATGCTACCTGCTCTGCCATCGGCATGGCCCACTACCTCACTTTTGATGGACTTAAATACGTGTTTCCCGGGGAGTGCCAATACGTCCTGGTGCAGGTGAGACGGAGGAGTGGGAAGGCTGCAATTTGGGGGTTTCCAGTCAGAGCCTGCTTTTCTGTCTGAAGAAACAACTCTGGGGTGTCTAGTGGAGTAATTTCCCAAGCCATGAAAGGAACGCCCAAAGAACTAGGGGGTTTGAAACTCAAAAATGATTGTCTGGCTTCAATCACCTGGAGACACAGAATGGGAGAGAAATATTTTGTTGATGGGGTTTGGTGTGGCACAAGGCTGCTTTCAGCCCAAGTTAGCACCAAAATGGAGTTAGAAAAAGACATCAGATTCTTTGGCAGACAGCCTCCTCAGGATGTTCAGTGTGGGGGGGAGCCCAGGCCATATGTCAGTCCTCACTCACTCTCCCTGCTCATGTCCTTGTGCAGTGAACAGTCTGCACAGCTGACCTTGTGACCCTGGACAGGGAGAAGGTAGACATGACCCACAATGTTTGCTTCCTGTCCTATGATCCTAGTGCATTTTCCACCATTTTCATTTCTGGTACAGCTCAGAATGGGTGGAAGTAGGGGCTGGGGTCACAGAAAACTCATGCTACATGCTAGGATGAGAAAAAGCCCAGGAAATCCTAGCTGAGGAGAGAGGATACCATTTTCCTCTCCGCACTGTGTGAATTCCTGTAAATTTTTCATGCTGGTTGACACCAAAGTGGGTAGACAGTGTGAGTGTTTTCCTCACAAGAGACAAGACAGTTTGACTCTGTGAAGCTTTAAACAAATGTGGTCTCTCTGTCTCCATTCTTGGGAGGAAAAGATGTGGGGATTTGGTGTGGTCTGAATAGGGGAGCCACAAACTCATAGTAAGTTCAGCCCCAAAGTCTGAACCGCAAGACCCCATGAGTCAGGGTGACTGAGCAACCATGCCTGCAGAGCACGCTGGGAGTGAGCAGGGCACCAAGTGGGTGTGGTCCCTTTTTCATGGCTTCTTCTTTTGACCCTAGCCTCCCCATTAGCCTAACACCAGTCTACCTGGTCTAATAATCTCACTGAGTTGGCTGGTTTCATTTTATAAAAGGCAGACAGTGTGTGTTGATGCTGTGTATCTTTGTGACTGTGTGTGTGTGTTCATGTGTGTCTGTAGGACATGTGTGTGTGATAGTGTATATGTGTATGTGTGTGTGTGTAGTATGTATGTGTACCTGTGTCTGTTTGTGTGTTTGAGGGTTGGGGTCAGAGGTAATGACTTACTCAACGTCACCCAATTAAGAGGGGGACCAAGGCCCTCATGTAGTTTTCTGATTTGGTTTTTGCCCATCACACCACAATAGCTGCTGTGAGAAGCTATGTGCCAAAAACCTGTCCTCTTCTGTGTAGCTGCCTATGCAGTTGGCCATCAAAGACAATGCTCCCTCAGCCTCTCTTCCCAGCAAGAGATGTAGCTCCACACATAGAAACTGTGCCAAACTGTTACATTTCTGGGGCAGTGGTCCTAGCTCCTGGGACACTCAGCAGGATGGGCGCCTCAAAGGGCCAGGTGATCAGACCATCCTTCTTACCTGTAGGGTTGACAACTAACAGGCTCTTGGGAAGGTCCATAGCCTCCCATGTCCATCAAAGCATGTGTATGACTACCTTCTCTTCCCACTCCTCCTAGGCTTCACACTCACCTTAGACGCACTCAAGGAACTCATTTGGGAGCATCTCCCCCTTCCTCCCTCCTCCCTTCTCCCTTTTCCCTTCTCTCTGTCTCTCCTTCTGTCTCTCTGTCCCTGTCTGTCTGCCTGTCTCTCCAGACATGGTAACACACTGTAACATTTTCTTCAAAGATCTGAGATGACACATGCCAGTCATCTGATCTGGGCAGAGGAGACAGGTGACATTTCTCTCCTGCCACCCCTTTCCCCCAGGATTACTGTGATGGCAACCAGGGGACCTTCCGTATCCTGGTGAGGAACGAAGGGTGCAACTACCCTTCAATGAAATGCAAGAAGCGTGTCACCATCCTGGTGCAAGGAGGCGAAATCGAATTGTTGAATGGAGAGGTGAGTGCCAGCTTTACCCCCTCTCGTGCCCCTTTGTTAGCTGACTGAGTAAGGGTTGCATGTTCATCTAGAACTTGGGTGAAAGGTGAGCACTGTGTGGCCATCACAGAGTGAGAGCTGGAGTATGCCTCTGACCTCCAGTCTCCCATGAGAGGAACAAGCTGCATTTGATTCTGTCAGTGAAGTGCCTGAAGGGCCCTATGACTCCCCTGTGTAAGTGGGAGAGCATACCCTTCTGCAGTGGGGGAGGCCTCTTGCCTCAGGGCTCCCACTCTTGGTGACCCCCTCAAACCCCCAGGGAGAGGGAGCTGGGGAGAGGAAAGGGATCATCTGGTGCTTGTTTCCATGAAGAGACAGATTTTTAAATCAACAGACTGGAAGCACCTCAGGTCTTTGCCCTGTTAAAAACCTATTGAGGGCACCTTGTATTCATGACCATGTGTCAATATAATTGCTTTCGTGAAGCAATGTATGATTTTCTGCTTGGTGGTTTCACTGCATTTTCAGTGTTGCTATTTTGCTGCCTCCTCTGTTATCACCCCTTAGAGGGCTCATATTGGAGATAGGCAGTGGTCAAGGAGATGAGCCCAGCATGTGCTGGTCAGAAGGGGCTCTCGGTGAAAGGGGCAAGGACTCAGGTGCTGGAGGTCATGGGTGGGTGGGAGAGGGAGGAGCCGGAAGTTCCAGCTGCCCTTCACCCACTGAGCTTATGCTTTGTCCTTTAGGTGAATGTGAAAAGGTCCATGAGGGATGAGACATATTTTGAGGTGGTGGAGTCCGGCCGGTATGTCATCCTGCTGCTGGGCAAGGCCCTGTCTGTGGTCTGGGACCACCACCTGACCATCTTTGTGACGCTGAAGCAGTCACTCCAGGTCAGTGAACTTCCTCCATGTCCTCCTCATCTTGTCTGAGACTCCTTGTGTGGAGCCAGCTGATTGCAGGCTCAAGGATGCCTCGTTCCCACTTTTGTTCTCAGCAGGTTATCGATGTGGGCAGGTTGCCTCTTTGTGAGTGACCTTTGTTTCCCTGACTTTAAAATGGGTCAGTAAGGAAGCCCAGGAAAAGGCCTGGGACAGGGTCAGGCTATGCTGGTTGCCATGATATCCTGGGTCTCTGTCCCTCTCCCCCTGAAAGAGTGTTCGGAGGGTTCCAAGACTCACACCCTCGACTTGCCTGTTAGGAGAAAGTATGTGGCCTGTGCGGGAATTTTGACGGTATCCAGAACAATGACTTCACCACCAGCAGCCTCCAAGTGGAGGAAGACCCCGCGGACTTTGGGAATTCTTGGAAAGTGAACCCGAGATGTGCTGATGCCAGCAGGGTAGGTCTGGGGCCTTCTAGTGGTATATCCTGGGAGGGCTATTCCCTGGTCTCATCAGAGTTACAGGAGTGGAGCGGTGTGGGGTTGCAGCAATGGGGCGGGTGCTATGAGCTGCGGGTGGTGTGGGGCACTGGAAGGTTTCTTCTTCATGCTCCATTCTTCATGCTTCTCCTTGCAGATGTTTCTGAACTTGTCCCCTGCCACCTGCCACAACAACATCCTGAAGCAGTCATTGGTGGACTCCTCCTGTCGGATCCTCACCAGCAACATCTTCCAGGACTGCAACAAGCTGGTGAGGGCCATGGAGTACCTGCAGGCAGTACTAGCTGCTTCAGTGGGCATGGCTTTGGAAGTGATCAACCCAAGTTCTGTCTCACTCCCTTCTGGGGGTGGGGCTGGGAGACAGAAAGGATGCACTACAGTGAGGAGAACTTTGCCGGCCTGTTGTTTTTCTTCTATGTGAAGTTGAGGTCTTCTTGGCATCTGCCAGTACCCCACTTTTGGTCCCAGTACTAGGGTTCATTCCTCCACCGATGATTCTGTCCTCCACATTGGATATAGGGCCTTCGCTCCTGGTTTCCCACTGTCTCCAGAGCTAAATGCCATACCTGGCCTCACAAAACCCTGTAGCTCCCAGTTCCATCTCAGGAAACTTGTTTTTGACTTAATTCTAGTGCTTTTGAGCCTGCATGTTATGGTTTAATCTGGTGATAAGGAATTGCCCAAAGTGGAATGCAGTTTTCTTCTGCCTTGATATGAATATTTATTTACACATATGTGTATGGGGATATATTTGGGTATATATGTAAACACACACATACACACAGCCATGTATACCCACATGTGCTCTGGGGCACATGGGGTGATTAGTTGAGCACCTGTATCTTGGCTCTTGCTTCCATCCAATGGTTTTTAGTCCAGGACGACTCCAAAAGATACTTTGGGGTCCCTGATACAAACCCTGGGCTTTGGAGCTGGCAGAGTGGAGCCAATGAGAGGAATTGGGGAAACTGGGGTTATTGGCATGTCTTGGAAACACTGATCCACTTACTACATGAATTCACCCCTATCATGACCTCTCTGAAAAGGGCTGGCATGTTACTGTGACTGAACATGCACAGTGGGTGGGTTGCCTTCCTATAAATTTGGAGTGGGAGTCTGGGGAAACCTCCTTTGGTCCGGCTGTCCAGCCCACTGGCCCTACAGACCCTAGAAAAACAACTTGAGTGGACCCTCCTGTGTGTCCCTGTTCTCTTTGCTGGGTTGAGGTAAGAAGAGTGAGCAGTGTGTGCATGTGTGGGTGAGTGTGTGTGTGTCTATGTAAAAACACCCGAACACTTATGAGGTTAGGAACAGGTTATGGAGACAGATGGATGATTTGAACAAGTGGTAAGTGGCAAGACAGACAGAGGGGATGGTCTTTTGAAAATTTTGAAGCACAGTGTATCCTAGGAAAGGCCCACAACCCTTCTTTATTCAACTTTTCTTGCTGAAATCCAGATGAGGACCTAGGACTGGCTATTTACCCACTGTTTCTTTGGCACCATTTCTCCTATGCTGGGGTGCTCTTCCCCCAACTCTATGCACCAACATATTTCACCCAGACAAAGAGCCAGAGTCCCCCTACCCCCCACTGCCCTGGCCCAGGCCACCCACCCTGAGGTTCTCTTGCAGGTGGACCCTGATCCTTTCCTGGAGATTTGCATCTATGACACATGCTCCTGTGAGTCCATCGGGGACTGCTCCTGCTTCTGCGACACCATTGCTGCCTATGCCCATGTGTGTGCCCAGCACGGCCAAGTGGTGGCCTGGAGGACGGCCACCTTGTGCCGTGAGTCTGATGGCCCTGTGATCTCAGACACCTTTGTGGGGTGCAGGAGGACACTTTTGTGGGAGAGAAGACAGAGTCCTCATATGGGGTGGATGGCCAAGGACAGAAGGGAGTGAGGACAGTGATGGGAGTGGGGAGGCTCAGGGGTAGGACAGGCTTTCCCCCTGGAGAAATTCTGGAAGGAAAGAAGAGGGAGAGGAAGTGGAGAGGAAGATTATCCACATCTTTAACATCTGTTGTATCTAAAAGTGACAAATTTGATGATTTTATAATAACATGGATGTACCTAGAAGAAATCATATTAGCAGAAACAAGTCAGAAAGAGAAAGACAGAAACCAAATGGTTTCACTAATATATGGAGCATAGGAAAAATAAACAAAAAGCCACGAGGAAAAGTCAACACAAGCTAACAACCAAACTGAGGTACACAAGTCAGGGTGGGGGGGAGAGAGGGTGGAAACGGTCAGGGAGGGGAGGCGATGCGATAGGCGAACCCCGGGGATTACAAAAATGTGAAACATATATGAATAAATTATTTAATAATAAAAAATAAAAATTTTTACGAATATAAAAAAAAACCAACATCTGTTGTATCTGCCATGTGAGCGATGTGCTCACACATCTGTATAGTCTTCCTTGGTGTATGCAGCTAATGTTTTTATGTGGAAAAGGAATTCAGAACCACTAGGCTTCTGCTGTAAGTCCTTTAAAAAATCCAGAAGCTCAACTCCTGGTGGTCCCTTTAGTCCCCAGCCTGATTATCACCTCCCCAAGCCCTTCCCTACTGCGGGGCTTACCAGCACCTGTTTGGGTCTTGAGGGCACTTGGTCCTACGGGGTCACACAGTTTGCTTGGTGTCTCCATGGTCAAGGTCATTTCTTTTGTCTATGCAGCCCAGAGCTGTGAGGAGAAGAATCTCCGGGAGAGTGGGTATGAGTGTGAGTGGCGCTACAACATCTGCGCTCCCACCTGCCCTGTCACGTGCCAGCACCCCGAACCACTGGCCTGCCCCGTGCAATGCGTGGAGGGCTGCCACGCTCACTGCCCTCCAGGTGAGGCCCAGCCCTGGTCCGGGTTGGGGATGGTGGGCGGGTGGATGGGCAGATGGGCAGGGATATATCCAGGTGAGGTCCATTCTGGCCCTGCTGCCTCTCAGCCTCGCCCAGAGGTGCTCTGTTTCTAACTCTACAACCCTGCTTCCCGTGTCCTTTCATCAAAGCCAGGCCAGTGAGGGTTTCTGTCAAGTTGAGCTCCCGTAAGATGCTTCTTTGTGCCGATTATCATCTAGAATAATTTTTAATTTAATTTTTATTTTTAAAAATAAAATATTTTTATTAAAAATTTTAAAAAAAATAAAGTAGTGCAATGCCATATCAGTTTCAGGGTTACAGCTTCCTACCTTGCTATGAGGACTAGCCTCCCAGCAGCCACCACACACAATCAGATGAGATATATCCATCACATCGCCCTCCCCAGTTATATCTTGACAAGTGTTTTCAGTTGCTTCGTGACTAGACTTGGTGAATAATTCTAGAGTAGTGCTTTCTGGTACTGCTTTCCGCAGTAGTGGGAAAGTTCGATTGACATGTGACTTGTTTGTCAAGTTGAGTTGAATTCTTGTTTTATTTTATGTCACTGAGTTGAAATGTAAGGAGGCACCTGTGTTTTCAGTGGCTCCTGTACTGGACAACATGGATCTTGAATTGCCAAATATATTTTCCAGTGGAGTGAAGAGACCTTGGAGATAACGTTTCATTTGTCCCGAGGCTTAGGGACTATAGATAAGGTTTAGGAACTCACCCCCCAATTTTACAGAGGGATAAAGCAAGACCCAGCGAAGGAAGGTTATTCCCTAACTGAGGTGACTCAGGTGAGTCACCTCTTCCCTGAAACGTGAGTCCTCTTTGGGGAAAAGGTGAGAGTTTTGGCTCCTAATGAGAGGTTTGTCCTGCAGGGAAGATGCTGGATGAGCTTTTGCAGACCTGTGTGGACCCTGACGACTGCCCAGTGTGCAAGGTGGCTGGCCAGAGCTTGGCCCTGGGAAAGAGGATCACCTTGAACCCCGAGGACTCAAAGAACTGCCAGATTTGGTAAAGAGTATTCCTGCTTGTGTGGAGAGAAGCTTCTCCTGAGCTTCTCTGGGGGATTGCTTGGAGGTGGAGGTTTTGGGAGAAACATCCTCACTGAGTGAGTTGAGAGGGAGTGAGTTTTGTTTTCTTTGCTTCAGAATTTGCTTCCCTTTCTCTCAGGACAGGCTGGGTCACTTCTCCAGGAGGTATTTCATGGGAGGTTTTGGATCTTGAACCTCTTGTTGCTGAAGGCCTGTTACTGTAACCCTGGAGAGCACATGAGTCTGAGGACAGGTGGCTATGAAAGGCAGATTCCCTTTTCCGTGGAGTTGCGGGTGAAGGGGAGGAAAGTGAGCTGGAGGCCCTGATTTCTTGGTTGCAAATAGACGCCTTGCTAGCAGACTCCCTGGGGCCACGGCCAAGGCCTTGGAGGAGGTGAGGCATCTGGGGATGCATGCTGAACCTCCTGAAGCCCTGCCCCTAAGTGGGGAACATGGGTTCAGAGGTCAACGCTCGGACTGCTCCTGGAACTAGCCTCAGGGAACTTAAACTTGCCAGGGAAGGGACTGTGGCCGCAGCTGCCAGAGTCAGATCCTACCGCCAACATCTGTGCAAACAAGAACGAACACTTCCCTGGGGTGAGTTTTCTAGCAAAAGCAGGAAACTAGAAAGTATGTCTCTCACGTGCTGTTAACCAGGGATCAGAGCGATAAATCTTGAGGACCATGAGGAAATAGGAATTAACTTCCCCATAAAGCATTGCTTCCTCATCCTCCCCGTGCTGGAGAGGAGGCTGTGAGGAATAAGGATGGGGCCAGTCCAGACTGACTTGGGGTCCGAGGCCCAGGGCCTGACCTACTCAGTCCTCTCCTTGCCTCCCCCTCTCCTTGCTCTTCCTGGGAATGGCCACTCAGAACAATGTGCTTGGCTTCTAACAGGTGCGGGCATGAGTTCCAAAGCCCCAGGGACGCTGCTGCCCTCTTGACTATGGGGGAGGCTGAAGACAAGTTGCCCTGCAGCTTGAGGGTCTTCACCCAGGGCACCCCAGCATCTGGCATGCCACTTTTAGAATGCCACTAGAGGGGAAGAGTATGGGAATTTGCTGGGTGCTGGGGACAGGCAGGCAACTGCTCTGTGCAGATGTGTAGTGTGTGCTGGGGCCGGGGCCACAACCCAGTTAGCCCTCAGCACATGATGCATGCTGACTTGTGTCCATGGAAACAACAAACAAACCAGTTGCTGTCTTTTAACACCCTGCCTGACTGCTTCGTTTGGCTAGACAAAGCTGAGATTTAATAAAATTTAATTATTTTATTGAGGTGAGATTGGTTTACAACAATTGTACATGATTTAGGGGTACAGGCTCAATAGCTCTACAAATGCATGTTACTACACCATGCTCACCACCAAAGCTGCATCCAGGAGTCTCTCCCTGTTTCCCCAGTAGCCTCAGTTCGATAGCCAGATTTCTTGGGCTTGTTTTGTTTTAGTTCTGTCTTTGTTTCTTTAGAGTGTACATATGAGTGAAAGCATCTGGTATTTGTCTTTCTTCTGACTTATTTTGCTTAACATAAATCTCTTCCAGTTCTGTCCATGTTGTTACAATTACAAGCATTCTTTTTTTTTTTTTTTTTAAATTGAGTGTCCATGGTATATATATTCCACAACTTCCTAATCCACTCATCTGTCCTTAGGCACTTAGGTTGTTTCTGTAACTGGGTTGTTGTAAATAGCACTGTAGTGCATGTAGGCAGGAATATACACTTCTAATTAGTGTCCATCTTCTTCAGGTGGATACCTAGGGGTAGGATTGCTCGATTAGAAAGACATTAGTTTGAACGATTTTCTTACAAAAGCAATATTAATTAGACAAAGCTGGGACTCTGAATCTTTGTTCTTCTTTCCAAAATGTTTTTGATCCAACTTTTCCCATCTGCCTATCTTTCCTATCAGATTAAACATGGCTTAGAGAGCTCAGAATCTGTTATAATAAATATTGTAAGGCATTTACTTCCAGTAATACAGTTGAAAGTCCTGGTTGGAGTCAACAATTTAGAGCAATATTTATCTTTGGAAATAATTGGAAGAAAGTTTGGATTATAATGAAATATTTATGTTGCTAGAGCCTTTGGTTGAAAAAAACAACAACAACAAAACCTCAACCTTAAATGCTATGTGCATGACCTAGAAGCAAGAGCCATTTTTCAGGTCTTACAGTTGGTTAAAGTTTTGACTTCTAGAAGCCTTTGCTCTGTGTGTGTGTGTGTGTGTGTGTGTGTGTGTGTGTGTGTAGGGTATGGTTTGGAGACACATTTAAAAATGATGTCTTAGGCAGGTGGGGAGTGGTCTTTAGGCTCTGGCAGTTATGTGGGGACATGCATAGTGAGTTCTGAATCAGACTGACAAGCGGTCCTTGACCAATGCCTTATTCCCCCTCTACCGCAGTCACTGTGAAGATGAGGCCAATCTCACCTGTGTACCCTGTGGGGAACTTGGGATCTTGGCGGTACCCCCCACGGATGTGCCTGTCAGCCTTACCACTCAGTACATGGAGGCCACACCTGAGCCACAACTCCAGGACTTCGCCTGCAGCAAACTACTGGACCTGGTCTTCTTGCTGGATGGCTCCTCCAAATTGTCCGAGGATGAATTTGAGGCACTGAAGGTCTTCGTGGTGGACATGATGGAACATCTGCACCTCTCCCAGAAGCGGATCCGTGTGGCCCTGGTGGAGTACCATGACGGCTCCCATGCCTACATCGACCTCCAGGACCGGAAACGGCCCTCAGAGCTGCGGCGCATTGCTGGACAGGTGAAGTATGCTGGCAGCGAGGTGGCCTCTATCAGCGAGGTCTTGAAGTACACGCTGTTCCAAATCTTCAACAAGATCGACCGCCCCGAAGCCTCCCGCATTGTCCTGCTCCTGACGGCCAGCCAGGAACCTCCGCGGACGGCCCGGAACCTGGCCCGCTACGTGCAGGGCCTGAAGAAGAAAAAGGTCATCGTGATCCCAGTGGGCATCGGGCCTCAGGCCAGCCTCAAGCAGATCCGCCTCATTGAGAAGCAGGCCCATGAGAACAAGGCCTTCGTGTTCAGCAGTGTGGACGAGCTGCAGCAGAGGAAGGATGAGATCATCAGCCACCTCTGTGACCTGGTCCCTGAACCACCTACCCCTACACTGCCCCCACCAACAATACCAGTCACTGTGGGTCCAGGGCCTCTGGGGGCTTTGTCTCCAGCACCCACAAAGAACTCCACGGTCCTGGATTTGGTGTTTGTCCTGGAAGGGTCGGACAAAATTGGCGAGGCCAACTTCAACAAGAGCAAGGAGTTCCTGGTGGACGTGATTCAGCGGATGGATGTGGGCCCACAAGGCATCCACGTGACTGTGCTGCAGTACGCCGACACGGTGACCCCCGAGATCACCTTCAGTGAGCCCCAGACCAAGGAGGACATCTTGCAGCATTTGCAGGACATCTACTTCCGGGGCGGCAACAAGACCAACACTGGCCAGGCTTTGCAGTATCTGTTGGACCAGTGTTTCTCACCCACCCAGGGGGATCGGGAGGAGGTGCCTAACATAGTCTACATGATCACAGGAAACCCCAGCTCTGATGACATCATGCAGCTGTCTGACAATATCCAGGTGGTGCCCATTGGGGTAGGTCCTCAAGTGCAAGTGCTGGAGCTGGAGAAGATTGGCGGGCCTAACGCCCCTATTCTCCTGATAGACTTTGATGCGCTGACCGAGGAGGCTCCAGATATGGTGCTGGAGAGTTGCTGCTCCTTGGAGGGACCATGGAGTCCCTCCCTCTCCCCCAATGCAGGTAAGTGAGCTCCTTGAACAGGTGCGAGTCTTGGGTTCTAATCCTGGCTCCCCCTGCTCTGAGCCAATCACACGTTCAGAGTCTCTGTCATCTCAATTCCCAGGCAGAAAGATGCAGCTGTGATGCATTTCTTGTTGTGTGTGCTTGAAAATTCAAAGGTAGCGCCTGTCATTGTTAAAATGTAAACACCACCACAGATATGGAGTAAAAGCACATGTGTTTCTTCATGGCACACTGTTTCCACTGTGAGGTCACTGCTTTTAATTTAGTGACTGTCAGCTCCTCTCTGATCCCATTGGGTGCATGAAATGATCCTCACTGTTGACATTCTTAGGGACAAAGCGAAGATGTCAGGTGACAGGGAGCCGGATTTCCTCAGTCTCAATCTTATCTCTGTCAACTACCAACTGGGTATCTTGGGGAATTTTTGTTATTGTAATAATTTTTGGCTAATTCAGGCAAGTACCTCTGTCTATACTAGTCTCCTTATCTGGGATAACACCTGTTTGTAGAATGCTTAGGATAGTACCAGAAAGTACTCAAATAGTACCCAGCCAGTACCACTGCCATTAATATTGTATTGCCTTTTTAGTGAATGTTAATGTCTACTCAATTTCTAGTTCTTGAATGCCTTTATTGCGTATGTTTGGGACCATCCCAGGAGAACGAGCCTGCTTTTATTGTCTCTTGAGCTTCAAGCTGACCAGTGCCTTTGTTTTGCTATAATCAAAGTCACAAATTTATTTCAATTCTTGTGATATTTCTCTGGAGAAGTATAATAGCATCATCTTATCAAGTCTCAGGATGAGATTTGCTTACCAGAGTTTGCTCTCTGACTGTGATCGTGACTGTACCCCAACGTTAACACCGGCATGGGCATTTAGAATCAGAACACCTTATAGCACTTTACCCACTTTGCAACACCTGAGAATGCAACCACTTATTTTATAGTGCTGTGCTATGCTCCAGGTGCCGCCCCCCCTCCCCCCCGTTATCTGGAAGTAGGGTATGCCTATGAAAACTTTTGTGAGCTGAAATGTAAGCACAGGAGCAATCTTCACTTATGGAGATAGTATGAATATACTCACCCCCAAAATGACCTACCACCATCCTACCAGAAAGCACATAAAATAAAAAAATAATACTAACATATGGTAAATGCAGGAGTGGTATGATAAATAAACATTTGCCTGTGTAAATGTTTACCTGGCTCCTGGGGAGGGAGTTTGGTGGCTGAGCCTCTATCTACCTTTAGAATGACTGCTGCAGTACCAGCACTGATGTCTGGTTTTGATTTTCACCTTTTCCTTTTGTAAAAGCAGAAGACCTCTCCAGCTTTCTTCTAGTTAGCAAAAACAGAGACTAATATAGGATTTTCATAAAAGCCAAGTGGCATGAAAAGTGGGCATAAATACTGCCTGCATTCCATGTTTTTCCACCATCTCACTGTTTGGCTGTTCTAGTATCCCACTCAGTTCTAGAAGAGTTGCAGCGTCCTGTTACTGAAGGCAGGGATGGCTCTTAATTTCACCTGAAGGCATTTAAATTGCCTTTGGAGAAGGTTGTGCTCTCCCCATTGCCTCCAAGCCTGAGGTATTCACGGGCCCAGCACTTCTTCTTGCCCTCTCCTTCTAGTCCGGGGTTGGCATCAAGCAGGACCCCTGAAGACATACTCCTTGTGTCTTCATACTCCTTGTGTCTCCTTGTGGCAGTGCCTTGCAGCTGAGACTACCCCCCTGCCACATGTGCTCACCCTCTGGTCTCTTGCAGACTGCAGCCAGCCTATGGATGTGATCCTCCTCCTGGACGGCTCCTCTGGCCCTCCAGATTTTTACTTTGATGAAATGAAGAATTTTGCCAAGGCTTTCATTTCAAAAGCCAACATAGGTGAGCGAGGTACCTGGGGGAGCAGGTTGGAAGGAGGCTCTTTGGGGGCTTTCCTGAGCCAAAGTGATTCCATGTCCCCCTTCCTGCCAGGGCCCCAGCTCACTCAGGTATCAGTGCTGCAGTACGGAAAAGCCACCACCATCGAAGTGCCATGGAGCATGACCCCAGATATAAGCAACCTGTTGCACCTCGTGGACCAGATACAGCAAGAAGGAGGCCCCAGCCAGATTGGTAATGTGTACTACGGGCTGGGAGGCAGGGCTGTGTCTAGTTCTAATTCTTAATCAGCGTGACTGAGTGACCTTGACCTTGGTTCCAGCTTGCTCCTCAGCCTGAGTTTCCTTTCCTGTAAAAAAGAGCACCTACACACCCTTTCGTGTCTCTTTTAGATGTCCCCAGATGTGTGTTCCTCCTGTCTCTGACTCACTCAGTTTTGATGACCTAAGGGTCCCAGGAAATAGGATCCCCTATTTCCAGGAAACGGCTTCAGAAAGACTGTTTCTTGGCGCCCAGACTGACTCGCTGTGGTCTGTCCTCAGGGTATGCTTTGTCCTTTGCCTTGCGATACCTGACTTCAGAAGTCCACGGTGCCAGGCCCGGGATCTCTAAAGTGGTGGTCATCCTGGTCGCGGATGTCTCCATGGATTCTGTGCAGGAGGCAGTGGATACTGCCACAGCCAATCGTAAGTGTGCGCTGCTGCCTGTCCTGACCTGTTAGGGAACTGACAGTGGGTGGAGTGACTATCAGAAGACCTGGTGAATTTTTTTTATAATTTTTATTTTTTGATTTGATTGCATACATGCACATACATATATTTTTCCACACCATTGTCTTCCCCAAGGTTTTTCCATCACCTTATAACCCCGTGAGACATCTTAATCTCTGTGCCCTTCCCTCCCCCATTTTTACTCTCCTCCTCCTCTCTTGATCGATGTTTCAGTTCTGTTGACACTTTTAAATTTTTCTCCTTCATTTGTTTGCTTGTTTTCCTTATATCCTTCATGTAAGTGAGAAATCATGATAGAAATCATGCTTTTCTCTTTATCTTTCTGGCTTATTTCCGATAACGTGATTCCTTCTATCTCCATCCATGTTGCTGTGAATGGCATACATTTGTCTTCTTTGATTGATGAATAATATTCTATTGTATAAATATACCACATCTTTCTCAACCATTCATCAGTTTGGGGGCATTTGGGTTATTTCCATGTCCTGGCAATTGTAACAGTGCTGTGATAAACATACCAGTACAAGTGTCCTTTTGAATTAGTATTTTTGTATCCTTTGGGTAGATTTCCAGTAGTGGGATTGCTGGGTCGAATGGTAGCTCCATTTTCAGTAGTTTGAGGGTCCTCTATACAGCCTTCCATTGTGGCTGGACCAGTTTGCACTCCTATCAGCAGTGTAAGAGTGTTCCTTTTTGTCTGTATCTGTACCAGCACTTGTTGCTACCTTTTTTTTTTGTTTGTTTGTTTTTGTTCTGGGCCATTCTTGCTGGTGTAAGATGGTATCTCAGTGTTGTTTTGATGTGCATTTCTCTGATTATTAGTGATGTTGAACATTTTTACATATGCCTATTGGCCATTTATATTTCCTCTTTGGAGAAGTGTCTTTTAAGTTCTCCCTATTCCTTGGTTGGTTTTTTTGTCTTGTTTTTGTTAAGTTTTGCTTTCCTGGTTAATTTTTAATGCCTAACACCACCTGTGGAAATCATCCAGTCCTGCTGTTAATTTGGAAACCAAGCAGGAACCAATGTGTATTTAGCTTTCCTTTGTCTGCATCCTCTAGATTGTAACCTTCAATTTCATATTGGGGGCAGGGCATGGGTCACACCCCTCCTTTATTTTCTAGAGTGGTCTCTAGAGCTGTCCTTGATCTGGAGCTCCACTCACCATGTCTGAGTCCAGAGGGACTCACAGTGGGGCTTTGAGAGCCATTAGGGGCCCCCATGGGTTCAGAGCACCTTTCCAGAATAAGCCTAATGGCTGGGGCACTGGATGGATGGAACAAAGGCTTTAGGACAGGGGCAGATGCTGACATGGTTGACCTCAGTGACCCGGAAGAACATGTTTGGGGACAGGTGGTGGTGTGTGGGGAGGGCTGGGGAGTAGAGTAAATTGAGTCTTCTCACCTGCACCTGGAGAATTGCTCATCATCAAGACCCTGCTCCAGAGTCGTCTTTTCTCTGACATCGTCCCAAGTTTCTTGCTCCCTTTTCTGTATCACATCATAATTGCTCAAAATGTGCAAGTCATATTTTTTTTTTAACCTCTTTGTTTCTTCCACAGTAGGGATTCTTTGAAGGCAAGGACAAAATCTTACTTATTTTGTACCACCTGTGCATGATGTACAAACTAGATGGTCATTTAGTATTTGTTGAATGAATGAATGAATGAATGAATATGGCATATTCATGGAACTCTTTGTTTTAAGGAAAGGATTCTAAGAGGAGAAGGGCATATATTTGGAAGACAGAGTGAACTTGCAGGAATTGAAAAGCTGCTGGTAGCCAATCAGCTTTGAACATAAGCAAATTGCAAATACCTAGAAATTTCTGGAGAAGTAATTGGGGGGATTTCAGGATGCAGTGTTTTCTCCTTTAATTTCAAAAATCCAAAGAAAGCTTTTCATTGGGTGAGGAAGCCCTGTAGTCCAGAGAAAGCAGGTGATCTAGTGCAAGTCAGGTAGTCAGATGACTGCCAGAGCCTGGTTCCTTGTACACAGACACCTGATTCAGCCCTGGGACTTGGCTCCTTTCTCATACTTATCCTGGCTTCTCTCACTCTCATCAGTGTCAGGGATCTGCATGAGCTGAGTTTCCTATTTTTGTATGTCAATCTCCTGCAATCTTCTCCTCTTAGAAAATGACCTTTTCATCTTTTCAGTTGCTTAAGTCAAAAACCTCAGTATCCTTGATTTCTCTTTTTTTTCCTCACATTGTTGTTAGTCCATCATCAAGCTGTAACTCCATCTTCAAAACAGAGTGAGAAATCACTGCAACCTCCACCTGTTTAGGGCAGCGCTGTCATCTGGGCCCCCTGAGCTCTCACCTGGATTACTGTAAAAGTTCCCCCAGTTCCACCCTGTCCCTTGCTGCTCTTGATCAACTAGCTGCTGTGGTGACCCCTTAAAAATTAAAGTCAGCTAGTGTCACTCTTCTGCTCCAGAGTCTCAGCTGTTCTCTCATTCATTCAGAGGACGTGTTAAACCTGCCTTGGCCTCTGAAGCATTGCCTGATCTGCCCTCTTCCTGTTTTGCTTCCTCGCTCAAGTCTCCTCAAGTATACAAAGTTACTTCTACTCTGGGTGGACATTCACTGTCCTCTGCTCCCCTTGCCTCCTTTCATCCTCACTTCAGATCTCTGCTCATTGCTATCTTTTTACTAAACACCTCTCCTCCCACCTTGTACAAAATAATGACTGTTACCTTGGGGCACCCATAAATTAAGTAAAAGACATTTACTTATTTATGTGTTTTTTGATCTTGGTTCACCGTTGGCTTACTGTCAGTTATCCATTGCTTAGACTGGTTCCTGACATGGAACAGGAGCTCATTGACATTTGTTGACTGACTGAATGACTTCCTCACAGAGTGGGTTTAAGTGACAGTCAGGAAAACACCATGTTCCAACACATACAGGGTATAACTCAGGCCAGTCTACTTAAGCCTGCTTGACCAATGCAGGTTAACAGACCCTGTCTTGTTCTGCCTCTAGGAGTGGCAGTGTACCCCATTGGAATTGGGGATCGCTATAATGCAGTCCAACTGAGACGCTTGGCAGGCCCCAAGGCTAGCTCCAATGTGGTGAAGCTCCAGCGGATTGAAGATCTCTCTACCATGGTCACTGTGGACAGTTCCTTCTTCCAGAAATTGTGCTCTGGTGAGTTTTATAAGAGCTGTCTTACCTACTTAAAAAACAAAACTCCAAACAACAAAACCTACTCTAGACACCCAAGGATGCTCATGTACAAGATTTGACCTTGAAGGAAGACTGTTGACTAGATCAGGACCTTTAAGTTTCTGCTCATGGAAGATTTGTTCTGCAAACTTCCTAAGGGCTACTGGAATTTTCTCAGTGCATTGTCCTCCTTCCATTCTAACTTTCCACTCAAACTTTAGCAGAGAAATAGCATGTTTTTGTATGGGGGGAAGTGGGAGACAGAAGCAGGGCAATCACCAATACTTCCACATCACAATCTTCCAACACCCTACACTCACTCAATGTGGTTATAAAGGTCTTTAAAAGGGCCACAACATAGGATTTAATCAAAGTGCCATTGTTTAAGTTGACATATGGTTGGAAACTTTTTCTTAATACTGTACATGATCTTTCAAATCTGGATTTATATATTTTCCCTAAATTAATCAGTTGTCAGTCAAAATCTATCAGAGTCATTGCTCTGTCCTGCTGGATTCCTTCCAAAATTTCAGGATCTTGCATCATTGCTGCCCCCTCCCCCTGTAGACACTAAGGTACATCTGGAGGAGGAAAGGGACGCAGGGAACTGTAGTTATGGCCATACTAGTACTGCTGCCACCACCATCATCATTTATAGCCACAAAGTCTTCCCAAAGGGCACAGAAGGACCATTTCTACTCCTAAACCTAGTCTGGCATTCATCCCCTCTATTAACCCCACTCCATTCAGGTTCTTCCCAGAGTTAAGTCAACTCCAGGAATAACTGGGTGGCCCTGGGTGATGGGTAGGAACTCAATTCTTATTTGTGTTTATTCCAGGGTCCACCAGAGTTTGTACTGATGAAGATGGGAATAAGAAGCGGGTAAACTCCTTTCTGTTGACTTTGAAAGAAAGATCAGGAATGTATGATTAGAAATGTATATTTGGGACCCTTGTTCTCCTGGTTTCCTTTTCCTCCTTTGTTTCTGGTTCAGGCTCCTTCTTACCATTTTATCCTGATTTTTTTTTTTTTTGGGGGGGGGGGAAGCCTGCCTGCAAACGTTTTGTCCTATAACCTGTCTCACAGATATCCTGTCTCCTTGCCATTTAAACAGATGCCCAAGTCCCCGTCTGCATGTCCTCAGAGGTGACCAGTTTCCTGGTCAGTAGGTTAGAGCTGGAAGGGCTTGTTTTGTTCCCTACCTGCATCTGGTTCTTTCTTCTGCAGCCTGGGGAAATCTGGACCCTGGAGGGCCAGTGCCACAGAGTGACTTGCCTGCCAAATGGCCAGACCTTGCTGAGTAATCATCGGGTCAACTGTGATCGGGGACCAAAGCCTACATGTCCCAACCATCAGTCCCCTGTAAAGATGGAAGAGAGCTGTGGATGCAGTTGGACTTGCCCCTGTGAGTCCCATATCCCGGGCTGGGTTGATGTACATGTTCTACATACAACAGTATTTTCTTCTCCTTCGGGTTTCCTTCCCAAGGCTGGAAAATAGTCCACTGTGTCTTTTTACCTGATTTTCTCCATCCATTCATCCATCACTGAATATTTAAGCCTGGACATTTAGCTTGTTTCCTCCCTGGGGCAACAGTGAATAATGCTACATAATAGATATGAGAGCACAGATTCACTTTGAGAATTTGTTTTAAAATTTGTTTGAAAAAACAACCAGCGGAACAGATCATACGGTGTTCTATTTTTACTTTTCTGAGGCATCTTCATATTGTATTCTATGGCTGGTGCACCACTTAAGATTCCTACCAACAGTACCCAAGCATGTCCATTTCTCCACATGCTTGCTGACACTTGCTATTTCCACTTTGTTTGTTTCATAATCATCTCAGCAACTGTGAGGGGATATCTCATTGCAGTTCTGATTTGTACCTCATTGATGATTAGTGTGTAAAAAGTATTTTCATGTACCTGCTGGCCTTTTGCATCTCTTCTTTGGAGAAGTATTTATTTGAGTCCTTTGCCCATTTTGAAAATAGATTATTTAAATTTTTAAAAATTTTGCTTTCTAAGCATGTTTTTGTTTTTTTTAAAATATTTTTTGTTGATTGCACATATGTATATACATACATATGTATTACATCTTTGTATTTTTTTTTTTTTGCTATTTGTTTGTATTGACTTGTAAGGGTTCTGCATATTCCTTGGATATCAGTCCCTTCTCAAATATATAGTTTAAAAATACTCTTTTCCTGCTGACCATAGAACTGAGGACCCTAGGGAGAACTAGGTGGGGTGAGCTCAGTGGATGATAGTGGAGGATTATGGGCACCTTGATGGTTGTGGTGCTATAGAGACCTGAAGGGTAGAACTCTACTTCCAAACCATTAACACCCATGTATATGCCAATGGTACTATAGTAACATTTTTTATTAAAGCAATAGGCAAATATTCTTTCCTATTCCAGGTTTTTCCACTCTGTTGGCTATTTTATTTGCTGCCCAGGAATATTTTAGTTTGATACAGCCCATTTTTGCTTTTGTTACTTGGCTTTGGTATCATAGACAAGATCATTGCCAAGACCAATATTTTGAGACTTTTCTTCTATGAAAGAGTTTTATAAAACCCCTTTAAGAGTTCTACAATTTCAGGTCTTGCATTTAAGTCTTTCATGTATTTTGAGTTGATTTATATACATGATGTCAGATAAGGGTCCAATTTCACCATTTTGCACATGGGCATCTGTTTTTCCCAGCAGTATTTGTTGAAAAGATTATACTTTCCCAACTGGAAACTCTTGACACCCTGTTGAGGAACATTTGACCACTGATGTATGGATTTATTTCTAAGCCCTCTGCTGTGATTCACTGGCCAATAGGCCTGTCTTTGCACCAATGTCATCCTTGTTGGGTTACTCTGACTTTGTCAGGCAGTACAAGTCATGTTCTTTCTCAAGATTGTTTTTGATACTGTCATCAATGGGATTGCTTATTTCCTATTTGGAGTGTTTATTGCCTATGTATAGAAATGCAACTGACTTTCATACACTGATTTTTTTCATATCCCTTAGTTGTTCAAGAGCTTGTTTTTTAATTACCATTATATATTGAATTTTCTGTTTTCTTTTTGCTGTTGACATCTGGTTTCATTCTATTTGGTCAGAAGTGGACACTTGGTGTGTTTTCAGTATCTGTGACTTGTTCTATAACCTAATGTGATCTAACCTGGAGAATGTTCCATGTGAGAGGAATGTATGGTGTTGTTCATGTCTTCTGTGTCTTTCATCATCTCTGCCAGTTCTAGTCATTCATGACTATGGGTTCCTGAAATCTCCTATGAGTATTTGGTTGCTCTCTGTGTTTCCCTTCAGTTCTGCCAGTGGTTCCCCCATGTGGGTGCTCAGATGTTGGGCACATATATATTTATCATCACTATAGCCTCCTGGGGAATTGACCTTAGTAAGTCTGCCACCTGCTCTTTATCAGGTACACTTTCTGAGATTTGTTGCATCAGACAGATTCTTCCCAGGCGATCATTGTGTAGGTAGGGTACAACTTTCCCCACACTTTCATTCTCATTCCTGCTCCACCTGTAGTTTATCTCTCTTTTACAAAAAACTGTATTTATCTGGTTTAGAGAGATCAGTAATATAGCTTTTTTCATAAAACATTTAAAGAAGTTTCCTCTCCTATTCAAATGCCTAGAACAATTTACGGAAGATTGTGATTATCAGGTCTTTGAAGATTCAGTAGAAGTTCCTGTGAAATCTTTTGGGTCTGGTGTTTGAGACTTTTGTTTGTTGTGGAGATAGTTCCTTGCTAACATCTGAAATTATTCCATGAAAATTGGTCTCTTAAGTTTCTTTTTGGAAGGAAGTCAATAATCTCTTATTTCCCTGCAAACTTACACATTTCTCTTTGATTTCAGGTGATATTGTAAATGGTATACTTTACTTTGCAGTGAACTGTTTTCTTCTGTGTATCAATTTTAGTTGGTTCAGTCTAAATTTTTTATGTCCTGACTATTGAACTGTGTCAATAAATACGGTTCATTTAAACTGAGCATTCTATATAGTGTAGGATGTGTTGGGAGATGATTTGGCTATCAGGGAACTCAGCATCTCTGCACTTACATCCCAGAATCCTTTTTATCACTATAAAGATGACGTTGGATTTCCTTTGTGGCACTGGTTTGTTAATCAGATTTTAGGCCCATCAGACAGGCACTGTTCGATAGGCATTTTTTACATTGCATATTTACATTTCAACTAATCCTCACAATAACCCAAAAGGTAGCTGTTATAATCTCATTATGCAGAGGAGATAGAAGGAAATCCCAGAAACTTTGTAATTTGCCCAGGCTCACAGAGTAAGCACGTGGAAGAGCAGAAACCAATCATGAGTTTCTGGCTTGACTCTCATTTCATTGTGCCATTTTATCTTAGGGTGGTCAGACCATGTCCAGTAACTTGCCAGTTTGGTGCTAAAACCATCTCTTGGCCTTGTGACTTGCCATCTTGTCATAGAGTTGTGAAGCCAGAACCATTTAGTGCTGTCACTTGGAAATGGCCAAGTACTTGGGAACATAAGTGTTTTGAGTAGGACTGCTCAGCTCTGACAAATGGCCCTCCCAGACCCCGCATCATGGGGGGCTGTGCTCCCCTCACATGTGGGGCACTCAGGCAGGTGGAGATGCCCAGGGTCCCCTGGTGGGTGACCTCACCAACCCACTGATCCTTCACACATTCCGCTCGACTCTTGAGGTTGTGTTCACTCACTGCCATGGATAGGGTTACGCTTTGTTTGGAAGGCTACCTCCAACTTCGTTTAAGGCCAGGATTAGCTTTCAGGTCACACAGCAGTGTGTGTAGGGGGTGGGATTTTTACTGAGCTTGCTTTTGTAGTGCAAGGTGGCTAGTATTTCCAAGTGATGTTTCAAAAGGAACCTTGAGACATGATGACATGTGTGAATGAGTGGCAAATGAGGAGGTGTGGAGACCCAGCCATTTGCTTTGGCTTTGGAAATGTTTCTCTTGCACCATCTCGTAGGGGAGCAGGTCAACATGGGTCACTTGTACCATTAGTCACCTGGCAGCTGAACAGACACATGTGTCTCTAGATGAACGTTCTTCTGAGGTCACGAGTTCATGTCTTGCTTGCTAGCTGCTCGTGATTCCAACATGTCGTAACTGCTCTGGAACTTGACTTTGTTTCCCAGGCCAAGGCATCCCTGTTGAAGACCACGCGCTTTGCACTTCTAAAGGTTTTAGAAGTTGGTTCTATAATTTCCACATTTTTGTATAGTACTTGTCCTTCTAACCCTCTCTTAGGAAAATACGCCATTTCTCAGAATATGTTTTCTAATCTGTAAAAAGGAGGCCCTTACATCACATGAGGTCATGTGCAACTCTCCAGTCTGTGTACACCTGGGTGATACCTGCTTCTGCACACGTGGCAGTTTGGGTAACATCACACATAGCCATTGCTCCCCCCACTCCACCCAGGTGTGTGCACGGGCAGCTCCACGCCGCACATCGTGACCTTTGATGGACAGCATTTCAAGCTGACCGGCAGCTGCTCATACATCCTATTTCAAGAAACCAAGGAGAAGTTGGAGGTAATTCTCCATAACGGCGCCTGCTCCTATGGGACGAGGCAGGTCTGCATGAAGTCCATTGAACTGAAACACAACAGCCTCTCACTGGAGCTCCATAACAACATGCAGGTGAGCAGTGCACTCTGTGGGTCCCGGGACCACAGCATGTAGGGAAGCCCTGGGAGGGACTTGTGTTTTCCTTCAGTGCCCCTGGAAGGAACTCAGCACTGGCTTCCGGAAGAGCATTCCTTTTCCCTTGTTCTGGTGAGATTTCATGTGTTCTGGGCTCAGATTTGGAAGAACAGATTGATTTTATGCCATTCAATCATGACTTTGGTGCTAGCTTCTGGCATGGTAGAGCATTTGGGTAGTCGTCTGGACTGTTTGTACAGCAGGCAGTGTGAACCCACAGCCCATGGCCTGTGAGTTTTCGAAAGCAGATCAGTAGGATCTGAATGAGGGCCTTGGAAAATATCTAGGATGGAAACAAATTGTATGGCTCCAAAGTTAAAAGGAAAACTTGATGCAAAAATGGTTACAAATCAATGTTGGATTAATTTACAAAAGGCTACATTATGCCAGCTTCCTTCCCTGTTCATTTAGAAAGCACCCCTGTTTCATGATGTGAAAGCAAGTAGTAGGTTGAATTTTATGATTTCACAAGAATTCCTGAATATGTCCAGTCATTGTGGAGAATTGATAACCAGTCATATATGAGTGAGTCAGAGCTGGATTTTAAAATGGGATGACAAAAAAAAATTCCATAATTTTTACAGCAAAAAAGTATCCATCTTGGGCTATGAGTACATTTTAGTATGTTTGATATGATGTATGAGACAGGGCTGGGGGACATGGAGGACCACATAGAGTCTAGTGACCAAAAAAAAAAAACAAAAAAGACTAAACAGCACCCTTCTAGGCGCTCCTAGAGATGCTGCCCCATGAGCTGGTTCACAGGTCATCCCTCCCTGCTTGTGCTCACAACCCAAGTTCATGTGCACCCCTGGGCTCTCAGCTACTGCCGCATAGCTGTCTGTCCTTACAACCTCCTAATGTTCTCCTGTCAAGTTCATTATTTTAGAGCTGCTGACAAATGTCAGGCCTCTGACAAATGTCCCCCTGTAGTTGAGTGTGGTGCCTGTGTAGGGACTGTCTGACACTTCAGTATTCTAAGGATTCTAAGGATTCCAGGGTTCTTCATGGCTGTGTTTTGGCAGGTGTCGGTGAATGGGAGGTTCGTCTCTGTTCCTTACATGGGCAGGGACATGGAAGCCAACATCTACGGCTCCATCATGCATGAGGTCAGGTTCAACCAGCTTGGCCACGTCCTCACGTTCACTCCGCAAAACAACGAGTTCCAGCTGCAGCTCAGCCCCAAGACCTTTGCTTCGGAGACGAAGGGTCTTTGTGGTGAGAATGTCCTGTCCACCCTCCCCTTTGTGTTGAACCTTCTTTGGTCTGCTTTTGGGCTCTGGGTGCTCACATTTAGGGTCCAGCAGTGCAGATCAGACACTGGTGGGAGGGAGAATGGCCAGATCTCCAGCATCCACATGCTGGAGATCTTCCTGATGTTCCTGATTTCTCTAGGGAACTGTGATGAGAACGGAGCCAATGACTTCAGAATGAGGGATGGCACGGTCACCCCAGACTGGAAGGCACTCATCCAGGACTGGATTGTGCAGAAACCAGGGAAGCCGTGCCAACTGATACCCGAGAAGCAGTGCCCACTCTCCGGTAGTTCCCACTGCGAGATCCTCCTCTCATCTATGTTTGCTGAGTGCCACAAGGTCCTTGCCCCAGCCACATTTTATGCCATGTGCCAGCAAGACAGCTGCCACCGTGAGCAAGTATGTGAGGTCATCGCCTCATATGCCCATCGCTGTCGCACCATTGGGGTCTGTGTTGACTGGAGGACGCCTGGTTTCTGTGGTAAGTCTCCATGCATACCCCTGAGAATTGTGAAGACCAATGACTTGTGAGCTTATTCACCATCTCTGGGCTTGCTTTTTTATCTGGCGAGTGAAGACCCAAATCGATTTCTATTACCTAGCATTCCAGTGAGCATCAAATAAGAGGGTAGATATAAAAATAATTTGAATGCAAAATTTCTTTGTAAATCAAATCATACTCCTTTTGGCTGGTATTGCAAAAATTCAGAAAAGTGGGATTTCAATGTCCCGGACATATGGGCACCAACAAACTCAAGAGCGAGCGGTCATCTGGTCTGGGATTCTGAGAGCTTTCAAGGTAGCCAGACCTGAGTAGACACCTGAGTGTGGCAGGTGCTTGCCTTTGGAGATCCCAGAAGCCTCTTGAGTACAAACAGCACAAGCTGTGATGTAAAGCTCTCCCTCTTAAGATCAGCTTCTCTCCTTGGATTTTGTAGTTATTTAGCTTTTGGTAGGTAGGGCACACCAAAGGAATCATTTTGGACTCCTAGAGTGGAAAGAACTTGGGATTTCATCCTCAGTTATAGGAAATAATCCCTGACTTTTTTTTGAGGGAAGTCACTATGTGTGTGTGTGTGTATATACAATAGATACAAGAGTCTTAGTGGTTTCTATCCCAAGTTACTGATTTTAACCAGGGGCTGGGGAACTGGGACTTTCCAGGACTGGCCAATAGCTCTTGTCCTCCTGTTTCTGCATGCCAGTTTCTGCATCTTAGAAGGAGACAGTGTAGCAGATGAGGGGACTGGGTTTCTGAGTCCCTGTGATGGTACTGTCTCCCTTCCATCTTCCTGTAGTGTCAGCTTCAGAGTCATATGGCACCTTCTCTCCTTGCTAATTTCTTTGTCTACCTCCTGGTCATTTATTGTGCATTTATAGGAAAATCCTTGATGCTCTAAGCCTTTGGGAACCTTCCCTTGCAACCTGCCCTGATGCTATTAAGAACATGAGAAAGGGGCTGGGTAGGGACAGGGGCCGGAGTGCTCATGAGTGCTCTCTGAACCTCAGAGATTCAGAGCTGTGGATTCCTTCTTTAATTTTAATGTTTTTAAAGCATCAATTATACCTGTGATTCAAAAGAAAGAGCCACACAATCTCCTGGGAACACTCAAGTTGACACGGTCAGTTAGGATTCAATTTGGCAGCAAGGAACTAAGAAATAACATTCTCTATCACACAGCTAACAAGGGGTGAGGCCCTACTTCTTCTTGACTCCCAACAAAGTCATGTTTTTTGCATATCCTTGATGGTTGAAGATGGAAGGCTTGCTGTCACAATCAGATCCAAACAGCAAGATGGAGAGGGAGGGAAAAGAGACAAAGGGTGTGACAACTGTCTCTGTAAAAGTCTCCATGTTGTACTTGCTGTTCACGGCAACTTAGTTGCAAGGGAAGTTGAGAATCAGAGACTTTGTTCTGGGGGAGCCTGTACCTAAAGATAGGTGCAGTGAAAGATGGAGAGAATGAAACGTAGTGGAAACTAGCCATCTCTGCCCCAGCAATCAGTGAGATGATGGATGATCTTGAGTCAGTTGTGCCTCAGTTTCCCTCTGGTGGGCTCATACCTTTGAGAATGACCATCTCTCCACCTGCAGCTATGGTGTGCCCACCCTCCTTTGTGTACAACCACTGTGAGCACAACTGTCCCCGACACTGTGATGGCAACACTAGCATCTGTGGGGACCACCCCTCAGAAGGCTGCTTCTGCCCCCCGAACCAAGTCATGCTGGAAGACACCTGTGTCCCTGAGGAGAACTGCACCCAGTGCATCGGGGAGGATGGAGTCCCACACCAGGTAGGAGCCATGGCCTCTCACCTCCCTCCACCTTGGTGGGTGAAATCTGCTCTGTGACGGCCCCTTCCAACTGTGGCAGCAGCGGTGAACCTGTAAGGGAGTCATTGGGAGACAGAGAAGCCGATGATAGATAACCTTGGACTTGGACTTGGTTCAGTTCCCCAAGTCTGTCATGTATTGACTATGTGACCAAACATAGCAAAGAGCTCAAAGCAAAGAGCATATTACTAACGCTACCCATACTGCTACTGTTTTCATTCATGTAAGAAGAGTGCACTAGGACCCCAGGAGGGAATGGGAAGAGCATGTTTTACACGGTGATGTACCTTAGGAAGCTCTATTATGAAGAAATATATATAAAACTACCCATGTTGGGTAGGCAGAGACACACATTTGGATTCTAGCAAAGGGGTATTCTGTGATCAGGAACTGCACCTAAGACTTAACACCTTCACCATCACCAAGGACTCTAAGGACTGGGAGGGATGCCTCAGTACTAATGAGGCATGGTAATTATGCTGCGGTTAGCTAACCAATGTGGGGAGCATGGAAACAGTAATTCCACTAACTCCGCTATTTTGTCCTTGACATGGTAAGTCAAGAAATGGATCATTTCATCTGATTCTTCCCAAAGTGCTCTAGAATCTTTATTGCATGTCTCACTGAATAGATGAGGAAACTGAGCCCGGACCCCATGGGAGGTCAAACGGGCTTTCCTAGTGTGCTGACAGATCATCCCTTCATGTTGGAGCCTGACCTCCACTTCATTGATCTGACTCTGAGCTAAGCAGTGTCCCTATGAATGCAGTGTCCATCAGGCTTGGCTGGACTGCCTCTGCGGTGCTGCTGGGCTTTATCCCAGTTTATCTCAGTTGATCCACTTATTCTTACTGTGGCATAGATCAACCAGGAGGGACACACGACCAAGCCTGCCGCCATATTTTAATTTACCAAATTACCTAACTGCCTGCACCTCCATATTCTCCAAATGAACTGACAAAACCTTTCATTGCTCCCATGATTTGCACAGCTTCTAGACGCTCACTGGGTTCAAAAGGTCTGCACACTGTTGTTGGGTTGCTGGCACTCGGTGTTCATTCTGGACTGACTGGCTGGTGGAGGTGGTTAGATTGTCTCAGAGGGAGGCAGCCAGGACTGTACCCTCTGGCTGGGCACCTATGATGAGAAAGAAGCTCCAGGTGCAGTGTTCATGGGGTCTGTGAATAGCATGTCTGCAGGGTTCCGAAGCAAGGAGCTTGTGAATTTCACCCTGGGGTCTCCACCCCCTACCCCCCCTCCTCCTTTCTGCCTGGTACCCTTTTGTACCACTCTTCTCACTTTCTGTCCAGTGCGTTAGAATATGTATTTGAGCTATAGGGAGAATGCTCCCATTTTGTTCTCCTGTGACTTTCTGTTCACCCGCCTGTTAAACGAGCACTTGAGTGTTCGGTGATGGCTTCCTAGCTTCTTCCCAGAGCCCAGCTGTGCCTTCCATGCTCGAGGGCCATTCCTGTTGCTGCACTGTGCCCAGGATCCTTATATTGGGCACCTGCGCCCCACACCATCCTCGCTCCTGTCTAGCCTGTGGGCAGTGCTATACTTTCGACACAGAAACAGGCTCATAAATGATTGCAAAGTCAAGCGGCATAAAATTCATCAAACGTTCTTGAAAGGAACACAGCCAGTTTTCATTATTTCAGAAAACAGAATTTAAATAGCTGAAAACAAATATCCAGCCACCTGCATGTCCAGCTTTTACTTTCAAAGCAGATAAAGCATAAAAATCTAATATGAAGAACATGTCCTTTAAATGAGAACAGTTTTAACCTGAAAGTAAAGCTTAGAAAACTTTTCTTCAGGGAAATAAACCAGGGTATAAATCTCCTGTGGTAACTTCGGAAGGGCAAAATATTTACCAGTTTCCATAGCTCTTGTTTATTTTACAGAACACACTCGAAGGATGTGGCCTATGTAGCAACTCAGAAGGGATCCCCAGCCCAACACCGTGGCCCCTCTGTGTTGGGGGGCAGGCAGCTGGGTGTGCACCTCTCAGCCTGCCCAACCCCTGGGATCTCTGGTTCAGTCTGCCTGGAAGCTCGTACTGCATCTACACGAAGACGTGTCTGTGCCCCTGCTCTGATCTTAGTCTTTGAAGACTTTAGTGTTCCCTTACCCTCTTCTCTGCTGGCTGTTCTTTTGTGATCTTTATTTAGCCATTAATTCCTGCTAGTTCTCACACTTTTCTCCTCCCACCCCTGGCCTGGAGCCTGGTGGGTGAGACTGGAGTTGGCCTGTCCTGGTGCAGGAGCTCCACCTGCTGGTCCTTCTGCTACATAACCCCAGGGTAGGCAGCTGCAGAGCTGATGCTTTTTAGCAGCTAAGCCTTAGACAGTAAAGGCCTTTTCAGGCGCCATGGCTTCTGTCTCCTGCCTTAGTCAGTGGGTCTTATTAAATCTTCTCGGGAAAATGAAAACTCATGGGGAAGGAGTGTTAGCACCTACTCCTGGTCACTTGTAGTGGTCTTGTCTAGTCTCAGGATATTTTGGAAGTTGTATTATTTATTCTTGAGTTTTGAGAGCTGAAGTCCACATTTAAAAAGAGGGGAAAACCCAATAGTGACACAAAATCTGACCCTTTTGTTTCTCACTTTGACATTTTTGTCATTTATTTTTTATTAATTAATTTATATATAAATTTCACATTTTAAAAATTATTAATGTATTTATATATAATTTCACATTTTTTGCAATCCCCGGGGTTCGTCCACCATCTTCCCTCCCTGGCTGTTCCCACCCTTTCCCCCCCATACCCCTGAGTTGTGTACTTCCGTTTGGTTGTTAGCATGTGTTGACTTTTCCTCATGGCTTTTTGTTTATTTTTCCTATGTCCCATATATTAGTGAAACCATTTGGTTTCTGTCTTTTTCTTTCTGACTTGTTTCTGCTAATAAGATTTCTTCTAAGTACACCTGTGCCCGGATAGTTACCGCAGCACCATTTATAATTGCAAGGACATGGAAACAACCCAAATGTCCCCAAACAGAAGACTGGATGAAAATGATGTGGTACATATACACAATGGAATATCAATTAAAAGTGACAAATTTGACGATTTTATGATAACATGGATGTACTTAGAGGAAATCACATTATTTTGTCATTTAAAAGTCTCAATGTATATCTCTTTATCTGTCCCTTTTGTGCACTACCATCTGGGTCAAAGATCAGGAAGGAGGCAGGGCAGATATCCTAGGAAATGAGAGAGGTTCCCCCAACCCTGAACCCTGTTCCAGACCACCCCCAGATTTCTGAGCCTGTGCCCCAACCTGGGTCTTCCCAGCTACTTGGAGAAAGGCTGGGGGCGTGGTCACTACAGCCTCTCTAGGTTTCATAGTCCTGCCTTCTCCATCCTGCTCACATTACCAGATTTTTCTTATTTACCACTCTTCTTTTTGAGACAGAGTCCTTTCACTAGCCTTTGGGACTGTGCCCTCCTCAGCTGGGCAGGGATGGCCTCTCCAGCTGTCAGTGGCCCAGCAGCCTGCTCCTTCCCCCTGTGCCTCTGTTCACTCTGTTCCCTCCTGGAATTTCCCCTCCCTTTGTCGCTGCCCTTCTCTTTGCACAGGTGCACTTTCTGGAAGCTTCCCTGATGCGTCTCACCCCAGCCATTCTTATTTTGTACTCCTGAGGTCCTTAAAAAAAAATTAAAAATCCCTCAGCCTTATCAAGGTGTAGTTTACATACAATAGCATTCATTTAATGTGTACAACTGATGAATATTACATATACACAGATCCCTAAACCCATCACCACAAATCAGGACAATGAACATTTCCATCACCCCCACAAGTTTCCTTATGCTTCCTTTTATTCCAACTCCCAGCTGCCACCCTCCAGTATCCCCTGGTCTGCCTTCTGTCCTGTAAGTGCATTTACTTTTCTTGGGATTTTGTATCAATGGAATCATGCGGTTCATCCTCCTGCCTGGTTTCTTTCATGTGGCAGAACTCTTGAGACTCGTATGTGTTGTGTAGGTGGCTTATTGCTTTTATGACTGAGTTGTGCATCATCCTTTGTTTGTCTTGCTCAGTTTTTCATGGGTGAGACTTATTTCCTCAACTCGACAGTCATCAGCATCACCATTTGTGGATGTTTAGAGTACTTCCCTGATTGAGTGCTTATAAGGAATATAAGGCATACAGAGAAAGCCCTTAGAATCTCTGGGACATCTTTCACACTAGTTGGGGGGCAGCAGAGCAGTGTTAAGAAGATAGATTCTGGGTCTAAGTCCCAGGTTGTTCTGGGACACCATGATCCATGGTCCCTCAGTCTTTCTCACTGGACACATGGGGCTAGTAATAAAAATGCCTTTGCCATAAGGCTGTGTGTAATTTATATAAAGCCCTGAAAATGGTATACGTGGCAGTTGCTCTTGAGATATCAGCTGTTTATGTTCTCTGTGTGGGAGGGGGTTCCAGGGAGGGCTTGGGGGTGATCCTGAGGATGGGCAGCCAGGGAACAGGGAGTTTCCTTGCAGATCTCCGATCTCTTCTCTTCTCAGTGCATTGACAGCTGATCAGAGAGGTGGTCACTAAGACTTACTTGACCTGGAGACATTTTAGAGACCCTTAAGCTACTGGATAAGAATACATTTGTTTGGGGGTCATTTAACTTGAGTTGAATCTTCACTTTGAAAGTAACTTGATGGCTGAGTCCCAAGGGAGACCTAGTTTCCACCTGTGCTTCTCAGTTTCCTGCTCCTGTTAACAGTCCCATCACTTCACTGGTGAAGAAACTGAGGCACAGAGGGGAACGGACACTGGAGTTAGCTCTTCCCTGCTTCAGACCCTAGTTTGCTCCATGAGTGAACCCTCATCCAGAAAACTACACTCTGTCTTTGAAGTCACTTCCAGTTCCAATAATGAGTGATCCTGAGAGCTCTGCTTTTCTCCCGTTATTCTCTCTGGCCCAAGTCAATTCTAAAACAAATGGAGTCTTTTACATTCCAGCTAGAATGTGACTGGGCAATGGTGAATGATGTGGGACAGGCGGTTTCATTTCCTTAGCAGGCTTAGTGTCATGCTGTTGTCAGGGAAAGTGGCCCGGAGGCCACCCAGGTTTCTAGAAGCTGTGGTTGTCTTGCCTGTAAGTTGGTAGGTAATGATGTCAGGCCTTCCCTTGCTGCCCAGCTCTTTTTTCTGGGCACCTCACGAGGCCTGTATACTCCTGTCTGCTCATCTGTGTGGCTCCGGTCAAAGAGGCTCAGGCTCTGGTCCTCTCCAGGGAGACTGAACTGGAGGTGGGGTAACTAACTCTTATGCATGCCAGGGCTTTGTGCTGACCACCTGGTGTCCCCTCTGAACTTTGTTCCCCCTCAGTTCCTGGAGACCTGGGTCCCTGAGAACCAGCCCTGCAAGATCTGCACATGCGGCAGAGAGCAGAAGGTCAATTGCACAACCCAGCCCTGCCCCACCACCAGAGGTAAGCTGGCTTCCACTGGTACCCCTATAGGGAGAAGGGGGCCCCCCAGGTCCTGCAGCCACCCCTCAGCTTTCCTCCACTCTCCTGCATGGGGAATGCAGTCAGCCTTCTTTACCTCCCCAGATCAGGGACCCCTTTCTGCCCTGGAGAGACTCTGTCCGAGGTTACCCCAGCCTGCCTAACCCCTTCCCTTTGCCTTCAGACAATGCACATTAGAAGGGGTTCACAGGACACACCGTGGGAGGTTCTCATTGTCAGAGGTCCCATGTGCTGATTCCTTGGGAGACTCTTTCCAGATACAGGGGCTGGTTTGGGGTGGGATAGTGAGTATGCCACACCCCTGGGCTGTCCCATGGTCTCTTTCTCTGACTTGGTGGCTTTCTTTTTCCCCAGCACCTGCCTGTGGTCCCTGTGAAGTGCCCCTCCTCCTTCAGAATACAGACCAGTGCTGTCCACAGCACAAGTGCGGTAGGTGTTCCCTGGGGTCTCCCCTCCCCCACCAGCTGCCCCCTGGGGCGGGGCCTCAGGAACACACAAATTCAGCACAGTATGTGCAAAAGGAAATGAGGTGAGGGCTGATTGTGTCCCCCCCCCCCCCAATGAAAGAGCAACCTCTGGAAACTAAGAGGTTCTTCTTAGAAAAATTTTGTAGTGCATAATAAGCCCACAATTTGAAAGCACACAGAAAAAAAGAATGTTGGGTGGTGAAGAGGGGCTCACAAGGACATTTGCTGAAGAAAGAGTTAAGGCAGACCCACCTGTTCATCATTTTTAGGTAGGTTCTGAGGATATTGGGTTTAGTGAAGTCACACACAGGCCACTTAAATTCCACAGGTTTTTTTTTTTTTTTTTTTTTTTTTTTTTTGTTTTTGGTCAAATGGTTAACGGTTTCATTATAGGCCTTCAGACAATAGAACGAGCAACAGGCAGAGTAATGATGTGATTAAGTCAATCCAGAATGAATGGGGTTATGGTGAACATGACAGGAAACCTCCAGGTACCATCTCTGCCCTGCCCCAGGTGTCTATTAACTACGTGGATGTAGCTATTAAGCACAGGCTTGTAAAATTTGCAGGGATGCAAATCTCTGAGGGAGTAAATAGATCCAGGGGCAGGCCAAGGATCTAGGAAAGAATGACACAATCTGAGAACTGTATTTATGTTGATAAAATTTATCTTAGTGAAACACAAGTCCTGGGGAAGGGAGATCTGACTTGAGACCAATTTATGTCAAATAGGTCTTAGAATATGACCAGTAGAGAGAATGGGTGCAATCCCTTAATCTAAATTCTTCACTTCATAAACGTTTCTGCTTCTTTTAGACACTTTTCATTATTTCATGACATCCTTAGATAGAGAGATAAATGTAGAGCTAGAGAAAGACAGAGACAGATAGACAATAGATCTAAGTAGAGATAAATGGAAAGATAGAGAGACGACTTCCTTGGACTAACTCTATAAAGAAGATGAGACTGAGATCTAGAAGATTCAACTGACTTGGCTGAGGTCTGCAAGTCTTAGGAGATGACAAATGTACAAAATATTAATTTATCATATGAACTTAGTTCATTCAGCCCATCTGTCTACCTATCCATCTGTCCATCCATCATCCATCCACTCATCCATCACCCATCATCTATTCATTTATCTCATCTTCCCATCCCCCACTGTTACCTTTACCTCTGTCTCTACCTCTATCACATCATTACCAGCAACTTAATACTATAGATGACTGTGTGAGTGAATGGGAATGAGGGGTCCCTCTTGTAATTCTTGAGTATCTTTGTTGAACCCTGAGTAAACATCTCTCTTTTCTGGCCTACCTCAGTGTGTGACTATAGGAGCTGTCAACTGCCCCCAGTGCCTCACTGTGAAGAGGGCCTCCAGCCCACACTCACCAACCCTGGCCAGTGCAGACCCAACTATATCTGTGGTAAGACCTCTGTGGCAGGGTGGGGAATCACTGTCTCCTCACCTGGGCAAGGTGTCCTGGATCTTTCAGTTTGCTGAATCTGGGCTTGGGTACACTGGAGCAGAGCAGTTAAGGGTACCCTTGGATTGGAGCAGAGAAGTTAAGGGCACCCCCAGCTGCAGGCTGCTGAAGGGGTGCTGATGTGGGCACAGCTGCAGGCATCTCTCTTTGGGCTGCTTTATGGGGCCTGAGATGGGGAGAACTTCAGCTCCAGTCTTTTGTGCTGCCATCCTTCCACCTGCCAGGTGGTAGTGTCTTCACTTTGACCTCAGCTTTGGACTGTGTTCTCAAACACATCTCTAGTTTGTTTCTCTGTACGTTTATGTTTAATTAGTTGGACTAAAGTAAGATGTGCCAAGAAACTGAATTCTGTATTAGCTACTAAGAATACCCACCTTATTGACTTAGAATCTCACTGGAGCCTTTAGAGGTACAAGCTCAAGGGAGGAGAACACATTACATTTGAAGGAAGTTGGGGCTAGGCGCAGGACTCGGCATGAGATCTGGCATTTCTAAAATGACGTCTTGAATTTGATTTGGCATTTATGAAATGACCTTGAGGAATGATTGCTGCCCTCCTTTCATTCAATGTTGTCGGAGAGCTGGAACTGTGTTGTCCTAGACACTGAGATGGGACAGATTCACATAAGCTGCCAGCACACAAAAACCATGGACATCTGCCATCTCTGAGAATCAATAGCTGGAAGGACTTTTCCCTTCCAGATGTGCATGGCAAGGAGATGGGGCTGGCACTATGTGCTGAGAAGCCTGTACTGTTCCTCCACGGGAATTGTTAACTTCCCATTTTCCCTCCGGATTAAGGGTATCAGTTTGCTGCAAATTAACTGCTTTTTTGTATGACTGGCTATTCCAGCCCTTGCCCTGGGCTCCTGTGCATTTCTGAGATAATGTTCTGGGCCTAGAGTTCCCTGGGGCCTTATAACATAGTGGGACACTTACATACTGGTGGGGGGCAGAGCTCTGAGTAGCAAGGCCAGGCCAACACCCCATGCTGCCCCTAGCCTGCAGGAAGGAGGCATGCCAAAGAGAGCCCCCACCCTCCTGCCCCTCGCACCGGAAGTTGACTCTCGTGAAGACCCAGTGCTGTGACGAGTATGAGTGTACCTGCGACTGTTACAACTCCACGGTGACCTGCCCCCTGGGGTACCAGGTCTCGACTGTCACCAACGACTGTGGCTGCACCATGACCACCTGCCATCCCAGCAAGGTAGGACTCCATTCAGGCTTGCTCATGTGCATGAAGATGGGCCTTCCTGCCCAAGCTGGCTGTGGTGTGGCTTGGTGGGTGCCAATCAGCGCTCCGTCTCAGCCTAGATGGAAATTTAGTCAGCATAGGATGTTTCATAAGAGAATCTGCTATGTTCCCAGCTTGGTTAGGGGCTGACAGTACAGCCCTCAAGTGTGGGAACCACCCGGTTCCTAACATTTAGGTTTAGCTAAATAATGGGATTGCATGGATAATTTAAAAACTAATTAATATTCATTACAATTGCTATCAATTTGTCCATCCATCCATCCATCCATCCATCCATCCATCCATCCATCCATCCATCCATCCATCCATCCATCCATCCATCCATCCATCCATCCATCCATCCATCCATCCATCCATCCATCCGAGCAGCTTCTATGTTCTACCATAAGCAGCACTATGTTAGGTGTCATGGGAGAAATGTGAGATGCAGAATACTTATAATCTTGTTAGCATACAGAAAACTAGTCTCTAAATCAAGTCCAATAAAATGTGAAGAGATAGTGCAGATTTTAGATGCAATAGGGGGAGGGCCATCAGATGAACTGTCATGAACCAGCATTGCCCCACAAGGCCCTGAGCTTAGTTGCAGCCCCATGTTGAGCAAGGGTGAGTCCTGGTGTGTGGGAGCCTGTGAGAAGCTGTTAGAGTAGGTGTGCCTCTGACTGCCATGCTCGAGCCTCTGGTCCCCTCTGGATTCGTTTCCAGCTCAAGTCTCTTAAGAGTCCAGGTTCTGGAAAAGCAGAAGCAGGTCTAGGAGGCTGCTTCTTGTGTCCCTCTTCCTTCCCCTCCCCCACACTTTACCTTTCCTCATCTGCTAATGCTGCTTTTATAGGTTTATTGAGGTAGCGTGCTTACAATCCTGTATTTGTTTTCAGGATCTAGGCTTGCACCTCTACAGATGTGGCAACACACCACTCACCAACAAAGCCCCAACAATCCTCTGCCTTAGTTCACTGAGCCCCCTCCTCCCTACAATATTTTTTAAACCCAGCCTCACCCCCACTTTTTATGCCTTTGATTCATTGCACAGTCTGGTGCTCTTGTCCCATAGGAGGTCATTCATTCTGGATTTGGCTGGCAGCTTCCTCAAGGTGCTGTTTAATGTGGGGACTTAACATAGCCAACAATCGTCCAAATATGACTCCTGGTCTCTTAACCACACCCATACCCATATGCTGTGCCACATTCCTTGTCACATGGGGGTCTCAAACCTACATTCACAGCCCCTGCTTAGTTCTCCCCTACCTTCAGCCCATCACTGATGGAACAAAGGCTTATGTGAGGATGGGCTGGGGTACAGCTCTCTGTGTGACTTGGAGGGACTTACATGTAGCTGAGGCATCAGCGACTGCATCAAGGGAGCTGGTGTTTCACGAAAGCCAACAGGCATGACAGAGTCCTGGGGCTGCACCCAGGGTGAACCAGAGGTGGCCCTTCTGAGGCTGATGGGCAGGGCAGGGCCCCTCTACTTCTAAAACATCCCTCGGCCTGCGGAGAAACCCTGCTGGCTTTACCTACTGCTGTTCTCAGTCCTAGAGCAGCTTCCAAGATGCAAGAGATACTTCAGGAGCGGGATGTATTCATAGACAGACACCTTGCATTACAGGTGTGTGTTTACCAAGACACCATGTACCCCGTGGGCAAGTACTGGCAGGATGGCTGCCAGGAGTGCACCTGCACAGACATAGAAGACGTCGTGCTGGGCCTGCGGCTGGCTCAGTGCTCCCAGAAGCCCTGTGATAACAACTGCCAGGAGGTAAGGGGGCAGCAGGGCAGGGAAGTAGGGGTGTCCTGGAATGTCCTTTCTGGGAACTCTGTTTCAAGGCAAGAGGTAAGGGGCAAGTCAGGAAAGGGGGCTGGGGGTAAGGACGTGGCATACTATGGAGGGTTTATTAGATACTAACAGCATTGAAGAGAGTACTCTCCTGCTGTTTTGGAACAGTATGACTGGGTGGTGAAGGGGGGACCTGAGAGTGAATCCTGAAGTGGGGGAGTTCATTTGGGGTCTCCACTGCTCTTCCTGCAGTGCTGGTACCAAGGAGGAGCCGACGGGCTAGCATAATGATGCTGTGGTATACAGGGGTGCTGTTGGGAGCATTAACATATTAGAAACCCGTTGGTCTCACCTCCCACTGGTGTCACATGGTGACAGTGAAAATAACTGTCAATAAAGAGAGTGCCATCTAGAGGGCATTACCGTAAAACTGGCATCCTGGGGACAGGTTTTAGAAAAGATAGTGCTTGCAAAGACAGAATCTGTTCAAGACAGCCAAAGTAAAGGGATTTATGGAAAAGAGGGAGAAGCTCTCAGAAATAAGGTGCAGGTCTCCATGGTCACTCCTAACTCCATGTGGCTCATAGTCACTCCATGTGGCTTATGGTCACTCCATGTGCCCACTGGTGTCTGCCCTCCTGGCATTGGCCCCAATGCCTCCCTGCAGGCTTCCTGCTGGGAAGAGGTGTTACTTTTGCAACAACTTTATTTGCACAAGGCGTTCTTGAACCTGCCTTCAACTCAGCCCAGCCTTTTAGATGCAGGGCTCATCCCTATCCAAGCTGACTTACTCAGTCTTTGTGTTCTATCGATGAAGTTCTCAAGAAGAAAATGTACGGGCTCAACCCTACCATGATGAGGTCCTGTGTCCGGTCCCCACTCTGGGTCAGCAGCTGTTGGGGCTTGTGTGAGAGAAAACTCACTGACCAGGGCCAGGTGGGGATGGAGGTCCAGGGGATGAGGTGGAGCCAGCGTGTCTGGAATTCTTGGCCATGAGAATCACTCTAGGGAATGTGTGGCCTGTGGTAGTTTTGTTCAAGCTGAGGGGTCCCGGGGTCTGGACCTTGGCCTGTGCTGGGTGTTGTGTGGACGTGGGCACTTCAGTCATTTGAGGTGACCTCAGACTTCAAAAGTAGGTAGTGTCAGTTGCTACCTGACTCCAGCGAGCGTCCATGTATTGTTTAGATTGTTACCAAACCCCAGACCCATACACCATTGCCGCCATCACCCTCTGGTCCTTGCTTTGTTAGGTCACAGTCTGCAGACACATCCTTTGCCCAAATGCTCCCTCGTTTCAAGCTTTTCACATCGGAAAAATGAGGTGAAGGAAGTGAGGTGCCTGGTTAGCTTCCCAAGAATTTTTTAGGTGGACCATGTGCCTGTAGTCATGCTTCTAGGTGACACCAGAGCTGTTCCTGCCTTTCTGTGAACCCGAGCAGGTTTCTTTTGAAGGCTCGTGGTGCCCTGCCCCCAGGCCCCAGACCAGACTAAATTGAGGCTTTAGGAACTATGTTCAAGGAGGACCTGATTGTCATTCATTGCACCTTTTTCAAGCCTTACAATATTGCTGTTCTGCCCACTTGTCAGGAGACAGAAGACAGGTGCAGAGAGGGAGCTTGCCTTCTGCTCTGGAACTCCTCTGAGGCCAGTCACCATGGCGGCCTGGACATTTGACTCAGGGGATTCCGTTGGGCTAGGACTGCAGGTAGCACCTGTGTGACCAGGACTCACCTGATCCAGGAAGACACAGGACCTGGCTCCCCCCAGAGTGACATGGCAGTGCCCCAAGGACAGGCTATCAAATCTGTTAGGAATTTATCTTTCAGTGGCATCTGTCTTCATCTTGAATGGGTTTTGACTCCTTGGTTTCATCCTTCAGTAGGAAGCCAATGAGAAGAGGGTAGGGAGAAGGGTCTGAGATGGATAATTTGGAACATAGACAAGCCAGGGAATTTGACCCAGGGAAAGGAGATGAAAGTACAAATTGAATTCAGTGCTGGGGAAGATGGAGATGCTGGGGTAGAGCGGAATCTGGTAATGATGGCAGCCAAGACCTTGGGTTGCTCCGCTAATGTCATCTGAGTACAAGTTGGTGATATTTCAGAAACAAGGTTGTGACCTGGGAGGCACCTCTGATGTGGACAGTGATTTTGTTGGGGTGGGAGGCCACATAAGACATGAGGCACACCCCCGGTCACTCTTCACTTTTGAAGGGATGCACAAGAGTGACATCAGACCCCCAAGGGACTCCGGCTCTCTTCTGTGGTCCTCTGAGTCTTTCTTGGCACTTTGAAGTGCCAGGTGTATAGCTTGTATTATCCTAATTTGTTGGCTCCTCCAAAGTACCTAGGACGTCATCAATGCACCATAAATGATTAGAACCTCAGCTGATCAAAGATCGGGGACAGCTCAGTGGGCATCGCTGTGACGTGGGTGGGGATGTAAGTAGGTCCCAGGGGGATGGTGTGAAGTTGAGCCAAGTTTCCAGAGTGCTTGTGTTCCCCCGAGAGAGGTGCCAGCTGACTGATAACGGGTGTTGTGAGCCCATTGCCCCTGCTGTGGGGTGCCAGAGCAGCTTACCCAGCCAGCAGGTGCAGCTGTTCCCTCTCTTAGGAAGAGAGCTCCAAGAGGGACCATGTCCTGGGGGCTTTTTCCTTTGCTCCTGGGGCAGTTACATGGATCTATCTGATCCATCCTTGGGCTTTGCTTCAGAGCGTTCTGTAGCGGCTTTCTGCCCAAGCACCCTGCTTTGGCCTGATGGCAGGGCCTCCAAGAGGCAGGTGGATTGGCAGACTTCTCTGAGTGTGGTCTCCAGCAGGCTTTTTTTGGGGACAGTCCATCTCTGTCACTCTCTCATCTCTTTGTGCCCCATAAACTGTTAGGGAAATGTCACTTAACTACCTTGGAAACTCAACTCTGCACATGGGGAGAAGGCTCAGGACCCAGGTCCCCATCTGGCCCAGGGGCAACCTTGTTGGAGGGGATCCTGGTGTCCTGATGTTCTCCCACAGTCATTGAGATGACTGGATTTGGCCAGGGCAAGGTCAGGCTGGCCAGATGCTGCTGAGTGAGCTGTGCTTGCCTTCAGGAAGCTCAAGGGGGAAGCTTTCAGGTCTGCTCAGTGTATTCAGCAGCTGTACACTATAGCTCGTCATGGGTGGGGGATGCATCCAGTGAGCTTCTGAGGCTAAGTGATTATGGATAGAAATGCTCTGTCCAGTGCACCTGTCTCTCTGCCAAGTCCCAGGCCCAGCATACCTGTGGGGTGGGTCTGATACTGTGTCCTCAAGTCTGGCCTGTTCTTACCTCTACTCTTGGCATTTTCCAGGGCCACACATATGTTCACCACGAAGATGAGTGCTGTGGAAAATGCCTGCCATCTGCCTGTGAGGTGATGACCGGTTCACCTCGGGGGGACTCCCAGTCTTCCTGGAAGAGTGTAAGTCTGGGTGCCAGGGTGGTGGTGGACAGGGATCTGACCTCATATTGCCCTCTGGTGTGAGTCTTGGTTTCACCTGATACTAAGTGCTCCCCCCAGGGGCATTAATCCCTTGGGAATGGATCTAGAGTCAGCTGTGATTGCCCTTAGTGAGTTAAGATGATCTTAGACTCCCCATTTTATAGATTTGGGGTGAAACCTAGTTCCCCCCTGAGAGATCTATCAACTGATGGGGGGCTGTTCTGTGTGCCTGTGATTCTGAGGCCCTGCTTCCCCAAGAGACGAGGGGGGACCTTACCCTCCTTTACTGACTGTGTGCCCAATGCCCCTTCAAAGCTCCCCAGACTGCCAGCACTGCCCACACCATATGGTCCAGGTGATCTTTGGACCTTGTCACCATCTTCCAGTGGAGGAAATATGTCATCTAGGGGAGCAAGCATTTTGGTACCAGGGTCCCTGAGCTGTTCCTGCCACCCTGGCTATAGCAGCTAGAGCCTTTTCTCCTTCCTGCTGTCTTCTGCTGGGCCAGCCCAGCCAGCCAGATCCCTCTTCTATGGCAGGTCAGCTTCTGTGGTCCCCAGAATCTGGTATTTTCTGTGTCACCCATTTTCTGAAGCACAAGGATTCTCTTTGGGGGAATTCTGGTGGTCAGGCCAGGATAGCAAGAGTTCTGTCACTCTGATTCAGAAGGATGAAATGGCCACGTGAAGCCCTGGAAACCCCAGGAGAGCCTGTGGGTCTTCCCAAAAGATCAAAATATACTCTCTGTAGAATGGAAATTGAAAGGTTAGCTATTCTCCTGGACCTGCCCTGTCTCCTACCCAGGCCCTCACCCTGCATCACTAATAACAGAATGACTCTGTGGGTCTCCCAACAAGGATGTCTGCCTCCCTCTTCAAATATGAGCTTCCTGTGGGCATCCCTCCTCCCTACCCTGTTAATATTTTTCTTCCTGTCCATCCTGGACAGAGACAGTTTGTCCCTTCTGCCCAAGGCCAGGGATTAGCTCAGTTCAGAGCTGCTGGAGTGCTGAGGCTGATGACTGGTTCCTTTTGGGGCTTGGTGTGACCTCCATCTCCCTCCAGGGTTAACACAGCCCTGACCCACATCAGTGTTTGCAAAACACCAGGGGCCCCGATTCAAATCTGCATCCCATCCCCAAGTCTTGAGGGGGGTGAGCAGGGACTCTGCTGCTGCTGCTGCTGCTGCTGCTGCTGGGAACCTGTCAGGGCCACCAGGGATGTGTTGGGGCATCTTCCTGCTGCACCTGTTGGCCAGGTCAGTCATCAGAGGAAGGGGACCTGGGGGCTGGGTTAGGTCTGCAGTGGGAGAGTTTGATGAGGAGCAGTCAGAAATGTGAGCAAGTAGAGTGACTGCACGTGCCTGGCATTTTCTGTACCTCAACTGGAAGGAGGAGAATGGGGGCAGGAGCTGAGAGAAGCAGATGAGGAGGTCTGAGGTGGCTGTGGAGCGCACCTCTTCTTGCATCTAGTAGCTGACTGAAATGACAATGCCCCTGTCCCCCATCCCCAGACATACTCCCAGAGATTTCTGAACCATGCCCTGGTTATTCTCCATGCCCTTGGTGCCTGGCCTCAAGTTCAGGTCGCCCATGTCACCCTGGAGGCTTCAGGGACAGACTGCAGAGTTATCGGGTCAGAAGGTAGCAGCCCCTGACTCTGTTTGGCCCCCATTTGAGGGAGAGTGGCAGCTGGCTCGGAAAGGGGTTGCTTCCCATCCGCATCTCCTATGCCACCCCTTCTTGCCCAGGGTTCCCTGGAGTCTCTGTGTCAGTTCACACCTGTGCTTAGGGTCAAAGGGAGGGTCGCAGACTCCCCTGGCGGCCCAGTCAGATGGCTGAAGACCATGGCTGGAGGAGAGCACACGGCTCCCAGCCAGGACCCGGGTCAGGGCAACCTTACCCAGACTCACTGAAGGACCTGGAATAGACCCTTTTGCTCCAGTCTTTATCCTGGGAGTGGGGCATCCCTCCAGGAATAGCGCGCCTGCTGGGACCTTGGCCTGGCCTTGCACACCACCCCTGCTCTGACTACAGGTTGGATCTCAGTGGCCCTCCCCGGACAACCCCTGCCTCATCAATGAGTGCATCCGGGTGAAAGATGAGGTCTTCGTGCAGCAGAAGAACGTCTCCTGCCCCCCACTGAACACAGTCTCCTGCTCTGAGGGCACCCAGCTGAGCTGCATGACAGTGGGATGTTGCCCCACCTGTGAATGCGGTAAGATACCCCGGAGGGCCCTTCTCTATCCCTCCTGCCATGGAGGGAAATGGGCAGAACCAGGCCCCTCACCCAATGCTCCCCTTTATGAATGCCTTTGTGTGGGAGCCAGTGGGTCCGAGAAACAGAACCATGTCCCAAATCATCACCCTCTTCAGCAGTGTCCTCATGCCATCCTCTCAGGTCACACAAGCCCCACAGCACCTGGGCGGGGTGGTGACTCTCTACCCTGCCACCCCAGCCTGCAACATACAACAAATAGCAACACCACCACAGTGAATTCAGAGCTTTCCACAGTCAGTGCTTTCACTGTGTGGCCTTCAGAGGAAAACTTGCTTTCCTAAGCCCAAATGGGCACCCACTCACCCCCTGCGTTGGACTCACTCAAACCAGCCATCCTGTCGACAGGCACAGGGATGTCTCACAGTGGGCTGGGGGTAGGGAGCAAGCAGACCCAGGCCAGAGGGACCCCTGGTGTTCTGGGTGGAGTGGGGGCCAGCCCCAGCAGGTGTGGAGGGGCTCGCTAGGGAGAGGGACTGTCTGTGTTCTGCATATTCACCCCTGTTCTTCTCCCTCCCCAGAGCCCATGCAGGCCTGCATGTTCAACGGCACTATGATTGTGGTAAGCTGCTGCCTTCTTCTCCAGGATGGGGGCAGAGGTGGGAGTGCCATTGGGAAGCGGGCAGCAGTAAAGGAGAAGACTTCCACTAAATGGAAGTCATGCCCCTCCCCCTCCACTATACTTCGGTTGGCTCCTCAGCCGCCCTGTGTCCCAGCTGGCGCAGTCATCCTAACTCTAGGGCCAGACCCCGCTGTCTGGCTCCACCCAAGGCAGTGGCCATTCTTCTGCACACATATCACTCACTTATTTTCTATACAGAAGTGCTTAAGTTATGCATGAAACTTTTTATGTGAGAAACAAGTGCTCTGAAGTCCCTGGGCACCTTTCAGTCTTTCAGTTTTGGGTACCCTTCAGCTCTGGCTTGAGAGCCCTCACATTGCCATCTCAAGGTAGGTGGGCCCCATGGGACAGGAGAGCCTGTGATGGCTTGTGGCATCCTGGGGTGGCTGGCCTCTCATAAGTCAGGCAGCTTGTGGGACTGCAGATTGGAGGGTCCAGGAGGGCGTGGGGGAGACCTGATGCTGGGGTGCCTCTGCTTACAGCCTGGCAAGACCCTGATGCTTGATGTGTGCACAACCTGCAATTGCATCAAAGAGGAAGGGGCCCTCTCTGAATACAACCTGGAGTGCAGGAAGACCACCTGCAATCCCTGTCCCCCGGTAAGAACGGCCAGTGGGGTCCAGGGTGGACTGGTTACTGTGGGACCCAAGCAAGGAGACCCCACTGGGGTCTGTAAAGTAATCTCATTATTTTCTGATTATATACAATATCTGACCACAGTAAAGAAGATACTAAGAGTCACCTGCCCAAATTGCATTTCTCAGAAATAGTTATAATTCAATCTTGTAAATTTTAAACATTTTCCCCCTGTGTTTTTAAAATAATCACATTCTTTTAAAAACTCTTTTATTTATGTATATATTCCACATCTTTGTATTCCTTTGGGATCACCCACCATCTTCCCTCCCTGACTACTCCTTCCCTTCTCTCACCCCTGCCCCAGTTGTATACTGTAGTTTGGTTGTTAGCTTGTTTTGACTTTTCCTCCTGGCCTTTTGTTTGCTTTTCCCTATATCCCATATATTAGTGAGACCATTTGGTTTCTGTCTTTCTGTCTTGTTTCTGCTAATATGATTTCTTCTAGGTACATCCATGTTATCATAAATGCATCAAGTTTGTCATTTTTAATTGATGTGTAGCATTCCATTGTGTATATGTACCACATCTTTTTCATCCATTCATCTGACTTGGGACATATGGCTTGTTTCCATGTCCTTGCAATTATAAATAGTGCTGCAGTAAACATCCCAGCTCAGGTGTCCCTTTGTATAAGTATTGAGGTCTCCTTTGGGTAGATTCCCAGAAGAACGATTGCTGGGTCAAATGGTGGTTCCATTTTCATTAGTTTGAGCGTCCTCCACATAGCTTGAAAAGCAACATTTTCCCATTTTCATGTTGATTCTTCATCCTACTTCATGTCTCTGGGCCCACGGCTCAGGAGGACACTCTGGCTACTTTATCCCAAGGCTGTCTGTGTTGGGCACCCACTGTTTTTGAAAATACAGGTATTTGGATGAGTTTCTTGGCAACTAGATGCTCAGGAAGTTGACCAGTTTCTCCACATGACTCTCCACAAGGCGGGTCTCTCTCCCATGCTTTCGAGGCAGCAGGTGCGGGCTGGTGGGGACCAGGGAGACCCATCATGAACAGAGAGGGACACTGACCAGAGGGAAAGATAGCACTGGGGAGCAGAGAGCAACAATGGATCCAGGAGCCATGCAAATGCTTTCTGTGCTGTCACCAGGGATGAGTGTTCTAGGTCTCTGTTCTATGTGGCACTTGCACAGCATTCTGCTAATATCAGGGTCACTAAAATCAAGGTGGAGTGAATGATCCAGAGGAGACACAGCTATGAATGATAGAATGGTTCAAAGAGAACATTCCATCTCAAGTAAACAGACGCCTACTCAGTATCAATTTTTGCTTTTATATTTGAAATCTCAGTTGATACCTAAGGGTTTTGGGTATACTGGTTGGTAAGTGAGTTTGTGCTCCATCCCTGTGGAGCACACCTGGAATGTGGGATATGGAATAGATAAATGCCTGCATTAGGTGGCATCCCATTTACCTTGGATGTCCCATGAACCATGTGTGATCAAGGCAGGGAGGAGACTGGATGGTCCTTAAACCTACGCAGTTCTGCAGGAGGGGAGCCTGCGATGCTAACTCCCCAGCACGCCCTCTGGTGGGCAGACAGTGGCATGGTCCTTTCCGTTGCATCCAGAGGAATCCAGCTTTAGAATCCAGTCTAGATAGGGTTTGATTTCTAACTGGTTTTTAGAAAAGCCCAAGGTCACTTTTGGAGTAGATATTCTTCCCTTTTTACTAGGGACTTACAATCTCTTCCTAGGGTAGTGTAGTCACTTCCAATTTCTTGTAACCCCCTAGACTAGCCTTCCTTTTATTGTATCTCTTAACTTTCGCTGAAACCTGCTTAGGTTCTGCTGTAGTTCAGCATCAGTCAGGCCCCTCTGCTGTTCAGAGCCTCAGGGAAGCTGCCCATGGATGTGGGGGCTGTGGGGAGTTAAGTCTAGCTGGGTCCTTGATGGTCCCCATCAGACTGAAGTATCAGAGTTACTGGATATCTGTCCTTCCTGCTCTGTCAGGGAGACAATGCTTATCTATAAAAGGAGACAGCAGGTAGGGGTTTATGTGATGTGTGGGAGAGATGATAGATGGACTCTTAAGGTGAGGAGGAACGTCCCCCCACATGGAACACTGGGAAGGTATCATGAAAGGGTTATGGCTGGGACCTGACCAGACCAGAGTGCTGAATGAAGGGGCTAGAAAGCCCTTCCAGGAGAGGAATGGGGAACAGATTTGGCTGCTGAAAGCATAGTTAGGAGAGGGCAGCAGGGAGATGGGATGAAGGCCTTGATACCTGATCCATTTACTAGAATAGGGAGGAGTTCTAGGACATGGCTGGACAGAGGGTGAGGACAAATTGGTTACCTGGGCCCAAGAGAGTGAACTCTGCAGCTGGCTTGGAACTTGGCCCAGGGGGCTGACGAAGTGGCTGCTCCTAAGTGCATGTTCCCGCAAGGTCCCTTCAGTACTGCCTTCTCTCTGTATGGTAGCTTTTGGGACACAGTGGCTAGAGTCCAGCAGCTCAGACCCCACTGATACCCCACACAGTGAAGGGATGTATTGGAGGGTCTTTATTTCATTTATCTCTAAGTGGGTCCTGGCCATTTCCTCTCTTCCTGTTCCATTTCCCCAACTCTCCAAGAACCACTAAAGTCACTGCCCTAACTGTCCCCCTTTCCTCCTCTTCCCGGCCTCTTTTCTCCCATGATGCCCTCTGTTGTTCCCTGTCTTTGGCTTACCTGTGCCCTCTGCTTCTCTGGGGTGTGAATTTTGCCTCCATAGTCCTTTCCTTTCCCTTTGTAGCCCTCTCCTCCAGCTGTCCCCTGCGCTCATTTCTTTTGTAAAGATTTTGCCCATCTTCCATCCTGGGACCTGCAGGGCTGAGGGTATTTCTTAGTCTCTCCTAACACTCTAAAGCTTGCCTCTAACCAAGTTCCCGTAGAAATCATGGCCCATTTTAGCCCTATTTTATCCCCCCCCCCGCCCCGTAATCATCCTCAGTCACTCAGGTAGTTCCATTCACATTGACCGCACAATACCTTCCAGCGATTGTGCATCTTTGAAAGCACCACTTAAGTCTCAGAGGGCAATGAGGTGGCCTCATGCTGGTGTGTCCATGAGTGTGTGTGCTGGGGCCAGTTCTGAGCTCTCTCTTCACTGCTTTCTCTGCCACCACCTCCCTGAGGACACAGTTAGTTCAAAAGCTTGACTTATGAGGATCCAATAGTTTAAAGTCACTTAAGAGTAAACTTGCCAGCTGCTAAGCTTGCCTGATGCTTAGGCACAGGGTCCACAGCTGAGGACCAAAGGAACCATGTAAAAAGAGAAAGACAACTGCTCCAGACCCATCTCTTGGAGATTTAGCCCTGGGTACCAGGGAAGGAAACTGTGATGTGGCCAAATGAGAGAAAGACGGTCAGTGTAGTTGGTTGGTTTCTCACAAAACTAAATTCTTTCTTATAGGTTTTTGAGATTGTGTGTGTGAGTTTTTTTTTAAAATAGATTGGTTGGGAGAGTTAAAAGAGCTTTAATTTGAATTAAAGGATGAGATAGGAGATAGAAATTTTGGTCTTCATGTTCTTACATTTTCTTTCCAAAATAGAAAGTTGGTAATTTGGTGATCTAAAGTTGGTAAGTTTAAGATCAACTGGTCAATTTTTATAAGAAATTATCTTTAAAGGTGCGGTATTACCATGAATTTGTGCGTTAATTTGGAAAGGATGGATGTGTGGGCATATATCCAGGTAATTGTTTTAAGTATTTTGGTCAAGAATTATAATTGGTATGTGTGGGAGTGTCAGTTTGGCAGAAGCTGCTCAGCCATTACGAGAACCAGAAATCCACTGAGGGGTTTTAAGCAAAAAAGCAACATGATTAGACATGTCTTTTAGGAGAATGACCGTAGTGGTGTGTGGAGACATGGGGAGAGGAGGGGCGGAATGGAGAGAGGAGACACAGCGGATGATGGTTGCATGGAGCAGCAGACTCTTGTCATCGTGAGCAGTGGATGAATTTGAAATGCATTTTTGGGTTAAAATTTGGTGATAAATGAGAGGAGGAGAAATAGGAAAAGTCAAGGGTGACCACCAGACTTTTGCTTGAGGAACTGAGCAACAAAACCATTTACCAAAATAGGGAAGATTGGAGATGAATAAACTTTGGGGCAAAAAATCAAGTTCCGTTTTGGTGATAAGTTTTGGAATGACAATGAGACAAAGAGTTGATCAGAAAGCAGTGGAATTTGTGAGCTTGAAGCTCAGAAGCGTTTTGATGGGATACATGTGGCTGTCGAACTTGAGGGGAACATATAGTGTGCAGTCGAGGGGGCTGCAGACTGTGGCAGGTGGTCAGAGCTGCATGTGGACTTCCTGAACTCCAGGTAAGTTGCTGAGTAGAAGACATCAGAGCTGGCAAAATAAGTCTACTTCTAGTTGGGATATTCTGGCAAGGTTAACCAAGGCTGCTTTTTCTCCCGGATACAGGATTATGAGCCAGTGACGAACCCTGGAGAGTGCTGTGGCAGATGTATGCCTACAGTGTGCACCATCCAGCTTCGGGGAGGGGAAACTATGACCCTGAAGGTAGGAATCCCTTCCTAACACAGCTCACTTTCCTATTTTGGTTTATCTTCTTCAAGAAGGAGAGACCAAGTTTGAGTCAATATGGACTTCTTTCTGATTTGGAAAAGAAAAGATGGGTAACTCATAGGAGGCACAGAACTTTCTCTGTAATTATGTTGATTGAATTCTTAGTGGACCAAGCAGAGATGCATATCTATATCACACTTGCCCCTGTTAATGCAGGCTTACAATGCCCTATGTGTTTTTGAGTTGTAGGTTGACACCTTTATGAAGGTATGTTGTCATCTTACCTACCACCGAGGCCCCAAGAAGCCTCCACTACAGTTCATTGGGTCTCTTCCCTCTTTGTTCCCATCCATCCCCTTCAGGTAGTCTCAATTGTGTTGTCAGATTTCTAGGGTTTGGTTTTATCTATTACTTTGTTTTGTTTCTTTATATTCTACATATGAATGAAATCATCCAAAACTGGCTTTCTTCTGACTTCTTTCACCTTAGCATAACCCCCTCCAACCTTACCCATGTTGTTGCAAATGGTAAGAACTCTTGTGTCCTAGCCAAGTGGTGCTCCATTGCATAAATGTGCCACATCTTCCTAACCCATTCACCAGTCTTTGGGCACTTAGGTGGTTTCCATAGCTTGGTTATCATAAATAGCGCTGCAGTAAACACAGGAGTGCCTAGATTTCGTTATATCTGTGTTTTTGTACAGAATTTTCTCTTTGAAGTAATAATTTTGTCACTCTTCTTGACAAGACATGACATGCTACTAGTTGATCTTTAAGATTTTCCCCACCTTGATTGCCTGTAAGGTTGCTAGGCCATCTGTGTAACTATACTTTGGTCTGTGGAAGCCAGAATCAGCTGATGGATCTTGGAAGTGGTGTCCTGGGTCTCTAGCTACTGGGTGATGAGTCAGTTTATTCTTCTTAGTTTTTTAAACTTCTAAGTGATAACAAGATTTGAGAGGGTTTTTTTTACCTGTATGCATTCCCACATCTAATAAGTTATAAAACTGGAACTCCATCTCTATTCTGAGTTCTTTAGATAGACTCTGTCTATCTGTCCATATGTCCATCCATCCATCCATCCATCCATCCATCCATCCATCCATCCATCCATCCATCCATCCATCCATCCATCCATCCATCCATCCATC
>PVHY01004580.1:0-48108 GCA_004024945.1 Uropsilus gracilis
TTCCATTTTCATTAATTTGAGGGTCCTCCACACAGCTTTACATAGAGTTTGGATCAGTTTACATTCCCACCAGCAGTGTGAGAGTATTCCTTTTTCTCCACATCCTCGCCAGCACTTGTTGTTGCCTGTTTTTTGATGTGGGCCATTCTTACTGGTGTAAGGTGGTATCTCATTGTGGTTTTGATTTGCATTTCCCTTACTGCTAGTGACATTGAGCAATTTTTCATGTGTCTGTTGGCCATTTGTATTTCCTCTTTGGAGAAGTATCTTCTCCCCATTTTTTGATTGGGCTTTTTATTTTGCTTTTGTTTAGTTGTGTGAGTTCCTTGTGGATCTTCATTATTAAACCCTTATCACTATTGTGGAGGGCAAAAATTTTTTCCCATTTGGTTGGGCTTCTTTTAGTTTTTTCCTATTGTTTCTTTTGCTGTACAGAAGCTTTTTAGTTTTATGTAGTCCCATCTGTTATGTTTTCCTTCATTTTTTTGCCGTCTGTAGATGTTAGAAATCTCTATTCTTAAAGCAATGGTTGCTGACCCACAAATTAGAGTGACCAATGGGATAAAATGGGAAATCAGACTAATCTAAAATACATATGGAAATAGAGTATATGATAGATGATTTTTCAAATCACCGAGCCAAGAAAATAGACTTTTGCTATCTCAATACAACAGGATAACCATTTAGAAAAAAAAATAACTAGAACTTTTCCTAGGGTCACACTAAATGTAAGCTTCAAATGAATCAGGAATCTAAATGTAAAAAAATTAAACCACAACAGTACTAGAGGAAAGTATGGGCAAATTTCTCTATAGCATGAATCTAGGGAAAGTATTTTTAACTATGATTCAAAAGCCAAATGCAATTAAAGAAAAGACAAATGCATTTAACTGCATTTAAAAATGTGTATAGATAGAAACAGCCTAAGAAAAATTAATAAATTAGTAACAATATGGGAGAGGATATTTGTAACAAATATAAAAGAAAGGTCTTATATCTCTAAAATATAAAGACTTTTAAAAATACAGAAAAAGAAGAGTGGAAAATGGTCAACATGGACAATGAATGTCCATGCTTTCATGTCCATTACAGTCACAAAAGAGAAAAATCACATTTAAAAATACTCACATTTTAAAAAATCACATTTAATAAGCCACACTTCATGAGAAAATCATAGTGATCATTGGAATAAAAGTAGGACAAAATGAAGTGTGCACAAAATGAACAAAATAAAGAGGAGGTCAATCCCTTTGAGTAAAGTTGGGGTCAATTCTGCTTTTTTAGTAGCTTGGGGTGCTGTTATTCTAAAACTAGAACACCTACCCCTTCCAGAACCTTTTGCATTCACCCATGTGCCCAACACCACTCACCCTCAAGAGAAAAGGGTAAGGAGGGAAGAGAGAAGGAAGACTTTTTAGTTTCCAAAGGTGGATCAAATACACACTTAAATCTAGTCTGAAGTGCAAAGGCTGCCTCCAGATTACCAATTTCTCACCCAAAATAAACTCACCTGAGTCTTGATCTTTTAACAGAGAGCAAAGTCTTTCATCTGTGATAGCCTTCACAAGCAAATAATGGCCAGTGTTACACAAACATGGGAGTACTTTCATAATAAAGTATAATTAACAGTATAATCCATAATTATAAAGAACTAAAAAAAATAGAAATATTTTCTGATTTTGGAAAAAATAGGCATTGAGAAAGAAACAAAAAAAATTCTGGGATGCAAAAAGAAGGAAGAAAAGAGAGGAAGAAAGAAGTCCTTACTGCTTTTATAATCTGCTAGAAAATTCTTATTAAAATTTCTGGGGCATAGAACATTTGCCTGAGTTGTTATTGTTAAACTTTCCTGTCTACGTGATTAGGAAGTCTGCTTACCAGACTGACTTTATGACAGAGCTTAGTTTTGGAGAATTTTTTTGAATCTAGGTATGGATATTAAATTAAGATATCTTTTTGTCCTCCATTTCTGAGTTGGTAAAGTAGGAAGAGTTTTATCTATAAACTCAACCTCATAAAAATGCTGGGACAAAAGAGGTTTCTGTTAAACTCCCATAGGAAAGAAATAATATAAGACAAATCTAAAATTCTATAACTTTTTTTCCTATCCCAATTGACCTGAATAAATTCTTGACCCTCATCCCAATATTATCCAATTGTGAACAACCAGTTAATTGTTTTATTAACACCTTATGGGCGTCTTCTCCCTTCTTCCCCGGTAAATTGAAGCTTCTCACTTGACCAGAGTCACAAATGTCTTCAAGGCCGAACAAGGTAATGATTCTATGAAACTTACTGGTGGGAGAGTGAGTGATAGGGAAAAGAGGATTGGACTATTAGAGAGGGCATGCCCTGCCTGAAAGCCCTCACTTTAACGAAGTACAGACCAGATAAAACAAGTTCAGGTGAATGGGTCAGTTTTGCCCCATTCAGAATTAGAGGATGTCCAAATTCCCTTTTAGGTCCCTAATGCCTTGGTTTACTATTTTGAAATTTTGTATTTGTTAGAGGAACTGGCATGGGGTCCCTTCCCCAGTACTTATTAACCTGCAAGATTCTTGCTGGTCATTTGCAAAATCTGTCATTGCAAAATCATTGGCCTTTATATAGCAGAGTGGTTACGACTGAATGAGGAGTTCACATAAAATGTTTTTGGTATTCATGGAACTTTGCCCTAAAGCTCAAATTCTGCTGACTCTCTTCAAGGACCAAACTACTGGTTACAAAAGGACAACTTATAGATTATTTTTCACTTTGGTTTTTCAACATAAAATGCACCTGAACCCCTAAATAACATAAAATCATCAAATGCTTGACAGTGCACCCTATTCTACTTTATCCCCTTGAATATTCCAAATACTCTCTTCCAACTAACAAGCTACCCAGGCCCTTTACCTTACCTCTTCAACTTCTTCACCCTTACCACATACCCATAACCCTCCATAAACCCTTTTCCTAACTCCTATCTTTTTACCTCTTCGCTCTTTTTCATACCCCCTTTCTTCAGATAGCGATTGAACAGTCCCTATGCCACAGAAAATGAGAACCTGGATGTTTCCAGCCAGAGGCCACTGCTTCAGCTGTTAACAGAGGGAGGCAAAGGGCAGAGTTTGTGAAGGGGGAATCCTGAGAGTAGTTCATTAGAGAAACCAGTTCAAGAGTCCTGGCTGTCTTGGACTGCAACAAGCTGACTAATGCCACATGACTTTGTTATTAAAGCTTGCTGCTTCATACTACAACCTGATTCCTCTGATCTGCCATTAAGCAGCTTGGGATATTTTTTATGTTTATAACAATAATGATGCTGAACTGGTCGGGTATCTACCCCATAAGAACTTAGGACTACAAATTTCTAAAGCTAGTGAGTTGCCAAATTGTATTGCTGGTAGGTGATCCCAAAGAAAGTTAGCAGTGAGGCCAAGTGTCCTACAATTCAGAGTTCTGATGGGCAGTGCTTATAGGAGACAGCACCTGGAACTGTCACAGAAAAAAAGAGACTAATGGACTTAGCACAGACTAGTAAACAACAAAGAACAGGGTTTGAGAGAATGGAGGGGGCACCAGCCAGAGGGACGAGGGAGAGGGATGTATCCCAAAAACCATTTACCAAGGTTGTGATTTAAAGAATAAAAATAAATTAAAAAGAGAGAGAGAGAGACAGAGAGCACCTGGAAAATTCCCATTGTAACTAGTGAAGTTTTTACTCCTGTTTTATGTGTATTTACATGTAATTTGAGGTCTGTGGGGCAGACCTGGGCCTAACATCTCTGTTGACTCATTTTACAGCTTTCTGCTCTGTGAGGCCTACAAGGACCTCTCTGCTCTGCCCCTGCTAACTGCTCAACTTCATCTTCATCCTACCATACAATCCTCTTCTATCATGATCCAGTCATGTTGTCTCCTCAACATACGATATCCCCTAAGTAGGCCAATAACTTCTACCTCAGGGCTTTTGCACTGGCTATTTCTCTTCTGGACATTCATCATACTGGTACTGCTTTCACTTTATATAAACATCTGGTTCCCATCATTCATCATCAGCTCATGAATATCAGGCTTTCTTAAGATTTTCTACCTCAAATACAGGACAGTGTTTTGTTTTCTTCACAGGTGGTAGTTAACTTCCTAAAATTATTGAGTTTGTTTACTTACTCCAGTCCTTCCCCCTGACTAATTGTAAGTACCATCACACATCAGAGTTGAGCCTGTATCGCTCATCACATTATCACCACTTCCCAAATCAATGCCTGACACAGAGTAAGTGTTCAAAATATGTACACTGAGTAAATGAACAAGCCCCCTGTTCAATTACTGATGAAGATTACTATGTCCTTGGTGTGTGCCAGGCACTGTGCCAAGTGCTAGAAATATAACATAGATAAGGCAGGCAAGGGCTCCCTCAGGAGGTTTCCAGTCTGGAAGGGAAGACAATCACTAAAATAATAATCAGTAGCTGAAACTGTGCTTTAAGAAACAGTAAACAAATAGGAAATTGCTTGTTTATTCACAGATGCTGTATATATCAGAAGTGTTGGTGCGGGAGGGAAGCTGTCAGTCACAGAGCCCAGTATTCTCAGGAATCCAACCCACGCTTATGAATTGATAAAAAGATTTTATTCCTGGAAACTTGATGGGCTCCCATGGAGCAAATAACCCATTTCTCATTCTCAGATTAATTTTCTGCTGAAGAGACTAATCAAGACTGCCCTGTGGCACCAGAATATTTATCAGCTCTGTGAGTTTAATTTGAGAATAACCTTTGAATCCATGTTTCAACAGCCAAGGAATTCAGATTCTGGGGCTGTTCTAGGGTTCTGAATGTCCTTTGAACTTGTGAAAGAAATCTCTAAGAGGCCAGGATTACAACAGGCCAATGACCTTCCTTTCAAGTTTCAGAAGGGAAGGTGGGACAGGATACTTTCCTCTAGGAGAAGCACACACTTATCTGTTGGAACCCTTTAGGTTCCCCCAAGTCCTTACTTGACCCATTTCAATCATGCTGTCTGGTTCCTCAAGGTATTTGGTTTTGAGCTCTGCCTTTAGAATGGCTTGGTTGCCTGGAGAGCTTTAGGACTGTGAAATCCCTGGAAATGATAGGGATTAGGGTGCCAAATCTAAACTTCAACACTAAGAAATCTGAGATTCTAGAATTATAAATCTTAGCTCCTGAAAATTCATAAAAATAAACTCTTTGGGCACCATCTTTTTGAAACTGAGTTTAGTTGGCAGGAGCAAATTTTACGCTTTGATGAATGTTTACTTATTATTGCTGCCTAACAAACCACCTCGAAACAGAGGGACAAAAAACAATCATTTGATCATGCTCATGGATCCTGTGATTTAGAAATTCTGAAAGGGTAAAGAGAGGACAGCTTGTCTCTGCTCTGTGACTCTGGGTCTTCAGCTGGGAAGCAAGTTGAGGGGTGGGGGTTCAGTGGCTGAAGATTAGAATCAAATGGAGACATTGTCACTCAGAAGCCTGGCACTGGAAGTGGACTCTTGATGAGGCACACCCACTTGGTCTCTCTGCCTGGGCTTGTCTGGACTTCCTCACAGCAGGGCACTGGCCAGGTAGGAGCAACCCACCAGCAGAAGCAGAAGTCCATAACATTTGCATGCTCTGGCTCAAGGTCTAATTGTAAGAAGAGCATGTGGGAGGGGATTATTGCAGGCATCCTTTGGAAAATACAATCTGCCAGCGTGGTATGTTTGATTTTTAAAATAGCTAAGTTATTAGGAGTTAGGTTTGATGAAAAATATAGATGAGTGGGACTATTTTTGATTTTTAAAAATATTAATGAGGAGGATGACCACTAAATAATTCTTCTGTGGCTTATATCTGGCCCAGAGTTCAATTTCAAAAGACCATTTCTAGATCTTTCAAAATATCCACCCTTGTTCTACCAGTTCCTGTGGCTGATTTGATTGGGGTTTGCAATTATGCATCATCTCCAAGGGGGATTATTTGAAGAACTGCCATACAGATAGGAGCATGCTTACATTGGGTGTTATTATACAGCAAACAAGTAACCTCATCTTTATCTTGTATTACATTTAGAACCAACAGCCATCATGCAAAGCTATACTTTGCTTTTGGGATAAATTCTAGGTGCCAGCAACAAATGTTTTCTGATGGTGTTTTCCAACTGTTTTGAGCACTAGTCCTTAGCATTGCAAAATCTTCCTCCTGGGATTAATAATTAATAATCCATATAAGTATTAAAGGATCACCACAAAAGAAACTTACCTGCCATTGTTTAACACTGTGACCAAAGAAAACTCCCTTTTCAAAGAGTGCTATTAATATTTCTTAGAACTGGTGCACTGGGGAAAACAGTCCCTGTTCTTGCCCCAAAAAATGTTTGAAAATAATGACAAAAAAGGGACTGTTGGTTTGCTATTTTGTCCTTGATGTTCTTCTGCTTAAACTGGTGCCAGTATATCTGATTAACCTGGGGGAGTGGGTGGCAGGCACTTGGCTATTTGATAAAGACTCATTAATATAACACAACCATGTTGCCTGGGTTTCAGGGCCACTTGAACAAATGTGAAAAGCAATCTGGGGTATATACTGTAAAACCCACCAAGCTGGTTGAAACCTTAGAGATTATATACTTTAACTTCTTTATCTTAAAGATGGAAACTGAGGCCTAACCTCTGTTGGATGACATCCTTAAGAAACATTTGTCAGTGCTAGAACTGAAAGTGAAATGTACTTTCTTAGGGTAGCTTTACTAAATACAAAAAGTACATCTTAGTAAGACTCAGGGTATATCTGGATCCTATGACCCTTGAAAGCAGGAACCGGGAATCAGACCTTGGGAGACTCAGATGCTTATCAACATATGTAGGCAACATACTAACTCACTTAGCATTCGTTGCAAGCCTTTTTATCATCTCTTAATGGAAATGGTATTGTGCCCTAGCTACCTTATGGAGTAGTTGTAAGGGTCTGATGAGGTTATGAGCTCTATGGAGTCCTGTGCAAATCTAGGAGGTTGATTGGTTTTGCTTGCTCTCTGGTAGCTCTCAGTTCTTACAAATGTGACTCTGAACTCTTTAGTATTAGTTGGTTTGAGATGTTGATGGCTCATCAGTTAATAAGTCTGCTGTCACTAACCACTCTTTGTTTTATCTCTCTGTAAGGGACACAAAACAAACAATTAAAGACAAAACCTCAAAGCATACCTCTAAAGATTTTTAGAGATAAAACACAACTGATGTCTCCCCATTGTGACTAGGAGTTGGAAGTTCTAAGGTTCATCTTGACAAATTCTGGAGGTAGGGAGTCTGATGATGCCTGCTTTCACTAATGCTGGTGGGATTTGAGTAGCAGCAGAGGCCAGACACAGTGTACCTAAATAGTTAGCAGTTGTAAATAAAGCTGATCAGTTGTTAAATAAAATATATTTTATCCTCCTACCATGACAAATGTACCTTCATAACATTCTGGAGAGCTGGTTTGCATTTAAAATTCTCAGAATCTCCCCTCCAGGTTGCTGTGACTGGATGGGAAGCCTCAGTAAGGTAGTGATCTCTCGTACAGAGGGTGCAGTGGGGTGCAGGCCAGCTGCTCCCCACCCTGGGGCTAGCCAGGTCAGCCCTTCTGCCTCCATGTGGCCTGGGGGGGGGAGCCCTAGCCAGCAGGGAGCAAAGGCAGAGAAGACCCTGGGATAAGCCCCCCACCCCAAGCCTGGAGAGCTTAGAAGGGGGGATTGGATGGGGATTTAGCCCCATTCACCAATGGATGGTTGTTGCATGGGGCAGGTATCTGCAGCCTGGATCAGCCAAGGCATTTGCCCCCAGCCCCTAGCCCAAGGGGGGATTGGGATGGCACATGCATGAACATCTTGGTCCCACTCATATGCAGGGAGGTACTGGTACATGGGCGGGTGAGCGGGAGGTGGGGTTGGGGGGATGCCTCTTCCATTTCACTCTCCAGCTAATCTTCAGGAGGAGCAAGAACATATATAACACAAACCCCATCATAAAACAGGTGAGGGACCAGGTAAAAATCCAGCCCACAAGCCTGCGCTGTACACACCAGATGGACAATCGAAGAACCAATGCATGTGAGACAGGAAGAAACATCTATAGAAACATGATATTATGCAGCGTACCTATGCGCTTACTGGGTCGGGAAGAGCCAAGATCGAGATCTTATTTCAGAGATGCCTTCTAGGAGACCAAGGCACACTACACTACAGGAGAGGAAAGGAAAGCCAAAGACTGGGGGCATTGGCCCCACAGCAAAGATGCAAACTGAGGCAGAGGAGATAATCTATAATGGCCAATCACAAATGCCTGTATCCACAGAGAAACTTCTTCAGCACTAAGCAGGGGGTGAGACGCCCTAAATCTGACACCAGAACCATAAGGTAAAGCAGCAAAACAACAGAGATGGGATTGGAGAAGATATCCTCCAATGAAAAAGCATGGAAAGACCACAAATAAATATAGACTGGCTGCTCAATGCAAACTATAGACTGAAAACCTACCATCAAGGCTCATCTGGTTCCAAGAACACAGTCCCTCACCCAATGAAAGAACACTACCACAGGGAAGAAAAAGACTAATACATTTAACACAGACTAGCAAACAACAAAGAGTGTGGTGTGAGAGAATGGAGGGGGCACCTGAGGGATTAGGGGTAGCTATCCCAAAAACCATTTACTAAGGTTGTGACTTAAAGAATAAAAACAAATAAAATTTTAAAAATAATAAATAAATAAAATTCTCAGAATCTCATACCAAAATATGGCATCACAGAGACAGAACCTGGCTCCCAGCCCCCACCCCAGAGGCTACTTCCTTGTCCCACCTGACACCATCGAGCTCTGTGAAGGCCTCTCCCTTATATTCGTAGATACTCCACCTTCCACATCCAAACTGTCCCCTCTGTATCTCCCCCAGACATCCTTTCAATCTAGAGGGTTGCCTACTAGTTATAACACTCACAGCTGGGAGTGAACAACAAGTGAACATACTCAGGATTGTTTGGACAAGGCATTCCAAGGACACAATGATAGTCTTTCAACAGTAATCAAGAACTCCAAGTATATCCTTCAGGTCTGCAGAGTCCTCATTTGGGGAGAAAGGCAAATGGAAGGAAGGGTTGGAAGGCCTTTTGCCTGGGTGTAAGAACAGTGCTACATTGAGAAGGCTGTTGTCCAAGTCCCAGTGAAGGCCAATGGGGCCATAACCAAATGAATGGACAGGAGACAGGAATCAGGAAGGATACACAGGGAATATACCCTGGACTTAGATGTGAGAGAAGTAAAAAGGAAGAAGGTGACAGAGATGGCAAGTTTTCAACCCTCAGTTCTTTGTAGAGTTGGGGAACCCTCTAACACAAAAACTCTTTTAAGATATCAGCAAATTTGTATGAAATTTCTGTGACCGAGAAACACATTTCCCAAAATATTTAAAACAGAATTGTGACCTATTTATATGTGCTCAGGATAATACAGATATTTAAGCATTTGTTCCAAGCATGAGATAAAAGACAAAAGAATTGTGACCTATTCATATGTTTGGTATTGAAATATTTGTTCCAAGCACAAGATAGAACACAGAATGTTTATGAACAGCACTGTCTTATTGCAACATATTTTAGAGAAATGTCTGATTTTCATATAAATATTATGTTACCTAAGGTCACACAATGACCTTCATTATGTAGTCATATGGCTAAGAATTTGATCAGCTGTGAAATAAGACGTAGAAACTTTTTCTACTTACTTTTCAAGTTCTTGAGTGGAATGGGGTGAGATTTTTACTAAGTCTGCATCCTCAAAAGTCTCATTTTCTTCATTAAGGTCAATTCAGTCAAACTGGAGGTGGAAAATTGGTAGAGAGAGTTTAAATATTCAAGTTGGAATGTGTCCACAACAGCCAGCTAGCCAACATTCCAGTCATAAAAATAAAGGTTATTTTTCCATTTCATAGCTTTTTATGAGACATTGTAATAATGTTTTATGTCAGGTAACTCTGACAATGTAATTGAATTCTAGAGTTATTGTTTAAACCCACTTACAACATGAGAAACAAAAATGTGTTTTTTAAAAAATAATCCATAAAATATTTGTTTAAAAGATAAAAATGTTTAGTCTTATGGAAGAGTCCATTGATCTACACTGTATTATCACTGTTGTTTTTCTCCAAGAATTTAAAAGATGGTTTAACATTGGTAACATTGTGGGGAAACAATCTAGAATTAAGCGAATCTTAGGTGGAAGGCCCATGGAACATCCAAGCAACCTGGTAATGCACAGTGTGCCCATGGCAGAGCCTGGGAGGCACTGAAAAGGAGTGGACCAGGATAGAACTGGGGTGACTATATCCTCATCTCCAACTTTAGGTGTTGACCAGTCCACCAAGTGAATTTGACAGACAGACTGTCTCAAATGAGTGGGCAGGTAGGTGAAGACTAAGGTTGCAAGTGGGGAAAAGATCTCTAAGGACATATATCAGAATAGATTCTTGTTCTTCGGACACACTGAGATACTGTTAGGGGGCTGTGGCCCCCAGTACTGGTAATGCTGCTTTAAAATAACAGCTATTGCTCATTGGTGGGGTGGAGACTTGGAGAAGGAAAGTTAAGCCTTCTCACAGAAGAAAGGATTAAAGGATCAGGGAGGGAATGAGATAAAGACAGGGAAAGAGAACAGTAAAGAATGGAACAGAGAGGAGAATGGAGAAGGAGGGTGCAGAGAGGAGCAACAGAGAGGCTGGAGGCCTCAGAGCTGCTGCTGCCAGGTGGGGCAGCAGGGAGGGAAGGAAGCCAAGCTGTGGGCTTCCATTCCCAGCCCAGGCCCCTGAGGAGCTTGGGGAAGCATGTTGGAGAAACTTGTGAGCTGTCTTGGAAACGTGGTACTTGAAAATTTGGTTTAATTTTGAAACTGCAAAACTTGGAAGTCTACTGGAGAAATGAAGAGTTTGCTGTGTTGCTTTTTCCAACGTGAGATGTCTGAAGTGCATGCTATGTTGTTGTATTGAGTGATTGAGTATATTGATGATGCCGGGCCACTTTGGAGTTGGAGCTCAAAGAATTCCGGAGCTGTGCCTTTTGGAGAAGGACTGCTGATGCCATCTTGCAATGACACCATCTTGGCTTTTTCTGGCTTGCAGTGAGTGGAGTTGTGACTTTGAAGAAGGAGTGGTGGTGCCATCTTAACTCCTTCATCTGGTTTAAGGTGGGGCAGCCACCATTTTGTGGACGCACATGGCTGAGTAGCCATGTGCAGTTTTAGACTAGAGACTGGACTGTGTGATAAGATTATCAAAGGGGTTCCATTGTACCCCTTAGTGACTCTTGTCTAATTTGTCTTTTAATAAGTAAATTTATCACCCTGTTTTGTTTTCTTATCCTATTTCAATACGAGAGAGTAAAATTCTTTGCTAAGCAATTCTGCTTAAGTCTTTGTTGTCCTCATAGGAATGCCAGTCAATGACATGCATCGGGAGCTCCCCTCTGGTTCCCAATGGGTTGAGAAGTTGGTACACAGTTTAGCAGTAATAAAATCATGTCTGTATTAAATGCTAAAGCTGGGTGGGAGCATACAGCTTGCACCTGAGGCCTAGGTCAGCCCTCTGTTCTATCTGTGGAGGGAAGAGCTGTTCTGTAGAACTCACTTAACCAGGTCCTGCAGGGAAGTTTCTGCCTTACTTCCTATCAAACCCAGAGAAGGGGCTGAGGGAAATGCTGGTCTCCAAGAACTAGGCCCTGAATACACATCTAACATACCTGGCTCATGGAAACATCAGAGAGGAGAGAATGTCTCAGAGAGAATGACCCAGTGATGTAACCTTTACCCCATGTGACTATCATATCAGTTATTCCTCCCCAAAAGGCAGGGTTGAAGCAGCTTTCTCCCTTTCCTGAGAGGACGAAAGTATGGGCTCAAGTTCATATTTTAGGGGTGAATGATGGCACATGAGAAAAAGAGAAGTGTTCCCTCAGCTGTTGTGTGACTCAGTTTTATTCTTTCAAGTGAATATTCCAGAATAGGTAAATCCTGGAAATTATATTTTTAAATAATCCCAAGTTTTAACCGAGGCAGAATTGGCTAACATTCCCTCCCTGTTGCTCACAGAAGGTTGTGTGCAGTAAGAAGATGTAATTTGCAGTTCAAGCATTTGCCACTGAAACTTGGAGATCAATCCTGTAAAGGAGCCAAAGATACTCTCCTGTGAACCCCTCAAGACTTGTTTGGAGAAAAGAAATTTATACACACACACACACACACACACATTATTTGCCCTGAAGAGTGAAAGTTGTCCCCCTTTTGAGACGTTAATCAAGGGGAGAAATGCCAGGTGTGACTGGGAAGCTGTAATCTCCATCTGTGTGCATCAGCAAGGCTGAACTGGCAAAAGTTTTCTCTCTGAACCCTCAATATGCACTTCAAAGCCCTCTTGTATGACTCTGTTATATTTCAGAGATCTTTCCTTCCACCTCAACTTGTCAAAACAAGTTTTCCTTCATTTATTCAAGTACAGTTCACAGGTAAATTGTAGGAGAAAAGGAAATTAATTAAAATAACTAACAATGAAGTGTGAGTATTAGCCCTCTTTCATCATCTTGTATGCACTTGTATTATAAAAGAAAACACTGGTTTGCAGGTATAAATCTCTCAGTGGTTTAAATTTCAAGCAGAATTTTGAAGCTGTTTGCCTGGGAATCAGAAATGTAATTGTTCCCAGCGCCAAGCAGACAATACAGCCTTCTGTGGAAACATGGATTGAGTAAGGACCAGGCACAAATTCAGCAGAGGTCAAGAAGGATGAAGACAAAGAAATGACTATTGATTAGCATAGAATGAAGTCATTGGTAACTTAAAGGAATTAGGGAACAACGGTGATGACTGATGAGGGAAGATAATACAGCTAGCATGAGTTCAGTTTAACCAGTCACTCAGCATTTTACTTGTTATCTGCTAAGTTCTGGGCTGAATACAACCAAAGTCAAAGGAAAAGTATATGTTGACTTGGAAGGAATGGGGCTGTGCATGGGAAGGGCTGTAGAATGAAACATTTGAATTTTCTGGTCATCTAAACTGGTGAGTATACTCCACTTTTTCTAAGCAAACCCAAGCCTTAAACAAGGGAAATGTTACCTTCTCTCTAACTCCTGCACTCGTGGGCATGCTCCACCTTGGTGGTGAAGTCTACTTTAGGCCAATCACCCTACCCAACCAAATACGTCCTCTGCTCCTCCCCTTTACTCAGCCTGGTGGGCCCCCGGTTGCTGTCTCATTTCCTTCACACTTCTTTGCTTGTCTTTGTGAAGCCTATTTTCCCCACCAAGCCCCAGCTATGCACATCCCCTCTGAATCCTGCATAGCCTTTTAAACTGGCTCAGGTTTTCAGAGACTGCTTTGTCTGGGCATGCATCCCTAGAATCCCTGAGTATCAGCATCCTTGGTCTCTCTGAACTCCAAGTAATAAGCATCACAGTGGCAAGGATCACAGCACTAATAACAATGCCCTGCATTTTTCTTCTCAAAGTACTGACACATACTTTGTTACTTTTGTATGCTGAATCCAAGGTTAAATGCTTAAATGACTCTCAGATGCTAAAGAACAAAAGAACAACAACTTATCTAAACTTTTCTTTGAGATTTGCTTTCACAGACACTACAGAGCTTGGACACTTATCAGCAGAGGATACAACCTGAGCATGTGCAGAAGTGAGTAACCTTGAGCTGAAGTCAGAGCCCCAAGATCACAAGCAGGGTGGAGTGGGGGGAGTTAAGGAAGGGGCTGTGTGACAAGGGGAGTGCCCAGACTGCATTAAGGGAGGGGGTCCATTAACATAGAAAACCCAGTTACTTAGAGAAATCTCTCCATATACAGACCAATTTTGTAATTATCCTATTCTCTGGTCAAGTTCACTTTCTTTGACCTTAGCCCACTCCTTAGCCAATAAATTTCACTCCTTTGTTCTCAGCCCCAGTGGCCAAAATCTATATAACCTCATTCCTTTTGTTAACTGAGGATAGAGATATGCAATTTCCTCCTGCCTCTTTGCCAACTGATTTACAATGACGCTTTTTTCTTTTTATTAAGACCTGGTACCATGGTGTCTGTCTCTGTGCCGATTAGGCAGTAAACACATTGCTGGGTAACAAAATCACAGGTTTATTCAAAACACTGTAAGGGATTAATAGTATTCTTACTTAAAAGCCAAAGCTAAAAGTCAACAAGGAAACTGAAGTCCAAAAAGAGTCATGTTTCTCTTGAGGCCACACACCCCAAGACACAGTATAGCTGCCACTTTTGTCCTCCAAGTTATTCTTTCTAACTAAATGCTATCTTGTGCTGCTTTAAAATTATTTCTTAATGTTAGTTCTGATTCTCTCATAAGCTTATTCTTCAGGGCAGAAAAATGCTTTTATGCATTTTGCTATTTCCTCAGCACTTGGAAATATATTGAATACAGCTTTGGTTAGAAAATGCTATGTTGATGGTGTGGAGGGTCATGTGCTTATACTTCTGCGTATTGTGTGAGAATGGAGTTTTACCTTTGCTAGAAGGCACAAAGGCTCTGTGATTCCTTTTGACTCTTGTTTTGGATGTTGGAATGATGGGACATGTGTAGGCACAAGAGCAGCTCTCTGAGATGGTGCTATTACTGACCCCAAAGGACTTCAATGTTGGTGTGAAGGTGGGAAGACATAAAAGATTTTTGCTTGATGGGCCACCTCACCAATCCCTACATTATTAAATTTCATTTAATCTGATTTGAAATTCCTCATTTTCCCCTCTCCATAAGTAATTGCATCTGAACCGCAGCAGGTTCAGTGGAGGACAAAACTCCTGATGCTGACTGACATAGTGATAATCCTGACAAGCAGAATCTGCCAGAGACATACATACTGATTATCTCAGGAGTTCTGACCACCTGAGAGGGAAACTAGGAGACATAAGTTGGCGCTCTCTCCCAGGCTATGGAAAGGAAGGATGGTCTAGGAGTTGATAGGGGTGATGTAGTGAAACTGGGGGGCCACGGCCCCAGGTTGGCAAATGGTGCATTAGGATAGTAGCCATTATGCCCTGGTGGGCAGAGACTTAGAGAAGGGATACCAAGGTTTCTCACAAGAGAAACAGAGAGTGGGGATTTAGGAAGGAGTGTGGCTGGAGAGCAAGAGAGAGAGAGAGCTGGAGAAGAGAGAGAGCAGAGGAGCAGCAAGGAGGCTAGAGGCCTTGGAGCTGCCACTGCCATGTGCAGCAGCAGGCCATAGAAGAACACCTTGCTGTGGACTTCCATCCCCACCCCAGTTCAGTAAGGAGCCAGAAAAAGCATGTTGGAGAAACTTGTGACCTGTGTAAACTGACTTGAAAATTGTTACTTGAAAATTTGCTTTAACTTTGAAACTGTGAAGCTAAAGAATTATCTGGAGACCTGAAGACAACTTAGAGTGCTGCTGTTTTCATTGTGAGACATCTGAAGTAATTGCTGCTGCTGTTTTGAGTGAGTCTTGGCAATTTGGGCTGAAAGAAAGCTGGAGCTGTGTCTTTTGGAGAAGGATCAATGATACTATCTTTAGTTCTTCATTGGATTTGAATCTCCTGCTTTTGGAACTGGATCAATGACACCATCTTGGTTTTTTCATTTGGCTTCAAAATGGGACAGCCATCATTTTGTGGACACATATGGCTGAAGGACCCATGTGTAGCTTTTGGGACTAGAGCTTGAATTGTGTGGTAAGATAATCAAAGGGGTCCCTTGTATCCTCAATGACTCTTGTCTATTTTGTCTTTTTTGATGAATAAATCTATTTTTGCCTCTTTTTAACATAGTGTGTTCTTGCTACTTCTTGTGTGGGCTGGAACGAACATGACGAGTGGCTGGATTTAAAGGGCCAGCTGCTCACATTTGTAAGTTTAGTTAAGTTCTCTGTTTTGCTTGTTTTTTCTACTCAACTTCAGAGTTACTACTCTGTCTTGGGGTTGATTGCCAAGGGAGAGGAAAGAGGAGATCTGCAAAGTTCCAATACAGAGTCCTTGAAGGGGAAGCCATTGAAAATCATTACCATGATAGGATAAGGACAATTTGGGGTTCAGTTGAAGGGTGGGGTGACCGCATAACCAGGAGCTGTGGATCCACTGGTTGATGTGTCTACTGGCTTGTTGCCATGTAGATTTATGTCCCATAATTAGGTGCACCATGTAAAAAAAATAATGACATCATGGAGATTTGCTTAAATTTACATCTATAAATATAGTGGGACATTGTCATTTCAATACTTGGAACAAATCAATAGTTTTCCAGAAACTATTGATTATTGCATAAAGGATTAATTTGAACGAGCATTTAAATTCAAGTTGGTAAGCATGCCAGAAAGAAATATCAATGTATGCCTCCTGGTTTCTGAATCAGTCTTGTGGATCACTTTTAATAAACATGTAACACCTACTTGATTTCTAAATAATGACATCAACTGTTCCAGGGAAATTGACCTTCTCTAGTGGGAAATCAATCAAACTATGAGAACATAACAAATATAATGAAGCTACCAAAAGAGTGAAGGAAGTAAGAATATTTATTATAAGAATTATTTCCTTTTCCAGAATTTTGGTTCTTTGATTTATCAAAGAAATCCTAGAATTGACTGTGAAATATAAAACAAGATTACTTTTGAGATTTTGAGTAAGAACATGCTATATGTGTGTGTATACATCTATATATGTATATAGATACATATACAGATATATGTGTATATATGTAGATATATATACACATATATAGACATATGTATATACAGATAGATGTACAGATAGATATACATAAGTCTGTGTACGTGTGTGTGTATATATATATATGAATGAATGACTTTATTAGAGAGCCAAAACTAGTGACAGCAAATAGTTTGAAAATAGTGCAAGATAACATTTAATCAGGGATTAAATGTTTCATAATATTTAATCAAACAAATTGGAGAGACTAACATGGCAGGTATAATGCACAGTTTCTTGTTCGCAGTTTTTTAATTCATGATTGAAAGTAAAATAGTAAATATTTGCAATAGTGTTACAGGGCAGGGTAAGGGGCATCCTGGAAACCCCAAACCCACCTGCTCTAAACAGGTCCTGCCATCTACTGTATCAAGACAAAACACAGTATGTGAAACCTTTCATGGAAAGGAATTTTAATACAAATAATATGCAATTAAAAAGAAGAGAAGAAAAGACAAAGAATCAAGCACCCAGTTACCCATTCCCTGGTGGGTAAATGCCCAGGCAAACAGGGTTGGCCCAAAGCAGGCCTGAAAACCTGCCCTTTCTGGTGGGGACCCAAAGAAAAGGGCAGAAGGGGCCTAGCACCTCTGAAATGAAAGAAGAAGGAGCAAAGTCAAAATCAAGCTAAAGGCTACCATTGCTAAACTTCCCCACGGGAAGTTTCAAGTGTCTCTTTTCATGTCCCTCAAGTTCCTGATACCAATGGGTGGCCAAGGAACAAGTTCAGCTTCTTCACATGTGCCTCCCCCAGGTCTCCTTGCTCTCCTTTTCTTTTCTAGTTTCCCCTCCAACTTCTCCACCTCTCTGCTCAGCTCCACCCTTCCTTGGGTGGGACAGAGAACCTAGAACCTCCCCTTTCCCTGGGGACCACTTATCCCAATAGTGCTGACTACATGCCAGGAACTGTCCTAAGTGATTTAAATATATTAACTAACTTAGTTTTCATAATAACCCAATGTGACAGATATTTTACTAATTAGAAATCTGTGGCACAGATTAGTTAAGTAACTTGCTTAAGGTCACACAGCCTGTAAATGAGAGTGCTGAGAATATGAGCCCATGCAGTCTAGTTCCAAAGTCTGCAGTCTTAACCACATGACACCTCATATTTCTGCTACAAGTAGCAATAGTAAGCTTTAAATTGTTATTTGCTATTTTAATACCCAACATAAGTTTCAGGTGTTAAGTGAAATGCCTGCATACATGACACTGCTTTTTTGTATAATAAACCATATTCAGAATATGCCATTTTGCCATCTCCCAGAGATATGTGATTGGCTCATTATCCAGCTCACTTAATGCACATCTTCTAGTTGTTTGTAGGCCATTCTGTAGTGTTCCTTGTGCATTGGTTGCTCTAAGTGGTGTTATGGGGACATAACCCAGGCTCCAAAGGCAGCCATCTAAAGATGGGTGAGTGATCCATCGATGGCCTTCATCTGAGACATTTGGCAGACACTATGACCACTGGTTCAGACACACTCTCCCTTCAATCTCTTTTAAATGTGACCAGAACGGGGAAACTGAATGAACAAATTGGACATGAATTGGAGAACTACAGCCCAAGCAGCAAAGAGGCATCCTGAGGCAGTAGAAACCATGAATCAGCAGGAGTTGTGAGGTAGACAGGGAGTGGAAGGAGTCAGTTTCCCATGAAGTAGGAGGCAATAAAAACAAGGGAATAAAAAGCTCGATCTAGGGACTGAATCACAAACTCAGTTGCTGACGAGGGCTGCAATTGAGTCTGAGTGAATATGGATTATTGGAGCTACCTGAGGTCCTAAAATGGCGTGAATGACACCGTTGTGGAACCAGCAAGGTAACAACAGATGGCTCCTGTCCCCTTTAGGTGCCCATGGACCCTCATTAAAACACTGCCATTCACAGAGGTATTTTGATCATCATTATCATTATTATTTTGCATCTTGCAACCTGAAAGAATGTGACTAACCCAGGGACTTATGATTCCAGTCTTGCCTTCTCTTTGTTCCCTCTCCTCTCATTTGTCACTAAAAACTTCCTGCCAAATTTGTCCTTATCTACCTTGTTACTGGGGATCCTAACTCCTTTTACCCTCTGGCTATATAGCCTCCTGGCAGGACCTGTTTAAAAACCTCAGAAACACAATTTTCTAATTGGTTTAAAAATTGTTTTGATGAAGAATTTCAGTGGGGTTTGAACTCATTTGTTAAAAAACTATAAATCAGCCCCTTCTGATTAGTGTGCTATTATCACTGATTGAAATCAGAGAACATGGAAATTTCCTTTCTGAATTTCAACAAAAATGCTTGCATAATGGGTATGTGGGACTGGAAGAAGAACAGTTGTCATGATTTACAAACATGCATCTCCCTTTGGGTCTGCTTTACTGTGCTGAGGTGTCTTTTATCAGCTACAACAGCCACCAAAATCCAAAGTCAGTATTTCCCAAATAAGGAATTGTAACCCATTTTATAGCTCACACCTCAATCATCACTGCTGCTTTTAAAAAGAATAAATATTACAAAGTAAATTTTCAAATGCATATTTAACTCATCTATCTCATTTTGAAAAATATTTTTGTAATGTATATTTTTTAGTAACATAGTAGCAAATATTACATCTAGGGTATAAACGCAAAACTTTTTAATGGATGGGGTGTGTAATAAAAGAAAAATTTGGGGACCTCTGGCCTAGAGGATACAGTGCCAGATCTTCAAGGTTTTTCTCCAGTTTTTGTCCCTTACCTTATCTCCAAACCATCCCTACCACAGTCTCTCCACTCAACCAAGCTTATCATTTTTCAGGAAGCTCATGCTTGATATAAACTCCTCCACAAGCTTCTCTCTCTTAAGATGACCTAGCTGACAAACCTTTATCCTCCCTTTACCACTCCAGGGGGTTCAATTTTAGTCTAAAAAAGTGTATTTCCTATCCTCTAATTTCTTGCCCATAATAGGATACAGATTCCAGTTTATAGTATACTAGCAGTCAACACCTTAGTTACGTTCTGTTCTGTTTTGTGTTAGATCACAAACTAGATCCTCATGTTACAATTCTGTACTAATAAGGGTTTGGGTAGACTTAGCTACATGGCTGCCTGCTGACTAAGGTATTAATTCCTCACTCCACAGCAGGCCTTCCCCTTCTAGTCATTTCGTGATTTCTCTGCAGTATACGTGTAGTGTGTTCTCTGCCAGAGGCCCTTCTGTATCCCTCAACACTCACCATTTCCAAGCACTACTTCCTATTTTCCACACCCGCAACTTGATCCACAGGCCTTGTGGCTGCTGCAGCCCCTCTGCTCCTGCCAGGTGCAGACAAAGATGGTGAGGGGAGCCATGCATCCTGGGAGACCTTCCCCTGAGACCTAAGGGACTTCTTGGACACTCCAGTTCCTTTGCCCTTTGGGCAGGAACACTCTAAGGATTTTTCTACATTGGTTTCAGTGTTCCTCAGAAGCATGAGGCTCCGGTCACCTGTAGATATGAGGCTTGCTTGACAATGTGGCTTTTCTGGCTCCCTTTCCTCTCTTCTCTCATTTCTCCACTTGCCCACAAGTCCCCTGGGACAACCTCTTAAACGAGTTACTTTTGCTCAGAGTATACTTTTGGGGGAACCTTAAATAAAACAAGAACTCTTAGAGGCTCCCTTTATTGCAGGCTTATTGGTGGCAAATTCAGTCTTGGTTTATCTGAAAATATCTTCATTTCAATTTTGTTCTTGAAAAATGGTTCCAGGTTTTCAGTTGTGTTCTGCCAAACTTGGAAAGTGTTATTCTACCACCGATTATGATTCTAGCTACTGCCCTTTGCAGGAGAGCAGCCTTTACTTCCTAAGAGAAAATCTTTAATTTGTCTCTGCTGTTCTGAAGATTTCATTACAAGTAAGTTTAGATATTTAAGAAATTTATTTTCATAGACCTAGATTGTGCTTTCGTATCTGTGGATTTTTCATCATTCTTGGAAATTCTTAGCAATGTTCTCTTCAAATATTGACTCTCATCTCCTTCTGAAACTCTAATTAGACATATTCTATTTCCCCCTTTTTTTCTCTTATCTTTTCTCTCTGTGCTACGTTCTGGTCAATTTCTTAAAAACTCTTTTTTTTAAAGATATTTTTAAGAGACTAGCTGTGTTCCCCAGGGTTGTTTCAAACCTACAGACTCAAGTGGTCCCCAGCCTCAGACTCCCAGGTAACTGGGATTAGAGGTGCGTGCCACCATACCTGGCCTAAAGACTTTCTTTTTGAGTCTCTAAATTTTTTTTTTTAGACTAGGTTTCGCTATTTTTGCCCATGGAACTGCAGGCTCACGTTGCCCAGGGTACCACAGACTCAAGCAACCCCTAGCCTCAGCTTCCCAGGTAGCTGGGATTACAGGTGCATGCCACCACGCCCAGCTATTTTTGGGGGACTAGGTCTCGCTGTGTTGCCCCAAGCGGGACTCAAACCACGATCATAGGCTGAAGCTTACAGATACAAGTCACTGTGCCCAGCTCAAGTCTCTCAATTTTTGCTTGAACTATTTCTAATCTGCTCTTTTCTCCATTGAGTTCTTTAAAAATTTTGAAAGTTCTATACAGATTTCTTTCTAGTCAGTCCCATCATTTTTGAGTGCCTCTTTTTCCCACTTTCATTTATTTAGACATTTCATATGACATAGGTTTATAGACCTTTTCTGAGTAATCTAGTATTTAACTTGTGTGGGAGGGTTCTTCTACTGTTCTCTTGGCTTTGCTGATGACCACTCAGGGCGCCTTTCTTCCTTATTGACTTTGGTGTGAGCCTCTATTTATTTGACCTGAATCTGTAGGAACTCAGGTCTAAACTGAGCTTGCTTTCTATCATAGGAATTTTTCATTTGTATCTACACACTGGAGATATTCCCAACCTGGAGCCTTTTGGCTCCTTCCAAAGTCTTTGGCTTCATTTAAGGTTCAGTTCCCTACCTGCTGACATAAGGCTTGATCTTCATATGAGTTGAATCATGTCTCCAACCCCTTTCTCCCAAATTCATATATAGAAGTCCTACCCCTAGTGCCTCAGAATGTTACCGTGTGAGGAGTTGATACAGGGTAGTGACATAGGTAAAAATTGTATTGGTGTCAAAATACCCTGGTGGGTAGAGTCTGAAGAAACTGCAGGAGTAAATGGGCAGTGAGAAGAGAGGGTGTATCAAAAGGGAGGAGTGAGGAGAGAAAAAAAAAAAAAAGGAAAGGAAGGAGAGGAGAATGGCGGACTGAGAGAACAGGCCCATGTGACCTGTCTAGGGAAAACCCCCTGAAAGAGAGTTGGTGGTAGCAAGGAGCCATGGTGGCTGGCAGAAGAGTAGCTGAAGTGGAGAGTGTGGCACCACAGCAAGGTGGCACAGTGAGCTGGTACCTGGAGATGGCCAGGGATTTGGAAAGCTGATTTGTGCATCAGCAATTGCAGAAGAAATTTGAAGAGACTTGGAGAAGCAAAGGATCATGGAACACTGGAGAAATGAAGAAAAGATGCCAGAGAAAGACTGGATTTTGCAATGCCTGCCTCAGTTTTGAAGGGGCAAAGGGCACTATCTTGGACATGTGTGTCTTTGGGACCTTTGGGATTGAAAATGGTGGCTGGGGTAAGATAACTGGTCACTTGTGGATTTGAGGACTTTTTGTTTTCCTGGTTTATTTCCCTTGTTAATAAAACCCTGATGTTGAACCTCATTTGAGTGGTAACTTCTATGTGTGGGTGATGCGGACCTGTGGTTTGTTGGTTAGAGCTTCTGCCTCTTTTGACCCCAGTTTCAGAATGAGGCCTTGAAAGAGGTGGTAATGTTAAAATGGGGTTGCTGGAGTGCACTCTAACCAATATCATTGGTGTCCTCATATGAGGAGGGGACAGCAGGGAGATGTGAGCACAGCATGAGGCAGGCAGCAAGAGGCCAAAGTCTTGAGGTCCAGGAGAAAGTGCAGAAGAACCAACCACAGTGAGCCTGGATTTCTCCAGAACTGTGAGAAGACATTTCTGTTCTTTGAGCCACCCAGTCTGTGGTACTCTGTTGTGGCAAAGGGATACCAGGGAGTCATCAGGATTTGCCCTCAGGGAAACTGCAGCTTTCCATTACCACTCTGGTTTCAGCTCACAGATCAGTCTCTGCCTCAGGGAAATTCCCCTTATTTCCTACAAACTCACTGCTGTAAAGAAAAGCATGTTTCCTTGCAGACCTCCTTGTCCTGTGGGATATCTCTTCAGAATATCTAGTTTGCCATGCTGTCAGAAGTGCCTTGAAATTCCATTGCTTTCTAAGGTACCAATTTAACTCTTCTTTATTCTGAGATATCTTCCTGAGCAACCTTCTCCCACAGTAATTGTTCTTCTCTAACTCCCAGTCCTCCACCGTGCATTATTTACTATGATTTAGGCTACCTTAGAATCAGCTGTGGACTATTTCCTTGAAAACAGAGGCTCCTTTCACACAGCTCATAAGATAATCCTAGACACAGCAGGCACTGATTCCATGTTTACAAAATGAATGGGTATAAAATAAAAAAAAACAAAGGACTAAAACTCTCTTAGCTGTCAATACTACATTGAACAGACTGCATGAAGTCCAGACTGGATGGTGGCTAGTAAGCGGTTCCAATATGTGCTCACAACAAATAGAGCTCACAACAAATCTGAGACCTGATTCAAGGAGGGTTAATGAAGAGACCATCATGACTGGTGAGAGATACACCTGAAGGAAATGAAAATTAAAGTTGATCATATCAGTAACCCCAAGTCCTGTTCTTCCTGAGAAACAGCAAAAATAATAGAAACTAAAATTATCTCGCACTGCCTCACACCAGGAAGGAAAATGCAGTCACCTGTTGTGACTCATACAGCCTACTTGTCAATGATCTCCAGAGACCTCTTCCAATTAAGAAGCAAGGCAGAAGAACCAAGACTGTTTGGTAAATCTGTGGCAAAAGACATTGGACTAAAGCTACATGAAGTCATTTACAATACAGGGATTGACTCTGTACATAAATTCTGATTTTGAAAATTACTGAGATTTCAGATTTCTTCCATTATCTGTGTCATTTCATTTCATTGTGGAATAAATAAAAAGGAACTAAGGAAAATAAGATTGATTATTTATAGATCTGTAAGATCAGATTATTTTAAAGTTTGATTTTCAAAAAGCTAACAGAAAAGACTCACTCAGGAAGAAGGAGAGGCAGCTGGGAAATAGGAGTGTGGAGGTGTGAGATGCTGAGACACCATGACAGAGAGGTTGAGGATCACAGCTCTCTTTTAGGGGTGATGCAGAAATGTGGAAGTATTCTGATTCCTTCCTACCAGCTTTGAGGGGTCTCTTGAGAGGTTCCAAACAGGCATTTGGAAACTAGAACAAGACAGGCAGCTGTACACTACACATTACCTTTACTGCCCTGTATTTGAGTACATATCCAAATACATGTCTCCAAATGTATTCATATGTCAGTGATATAAGACAGCCAGTTCTAAGTCTACATGTGCTAAGAGACTGTTTGGAGCAAGTTGATTCTTAGATCAGTATGAACTAAAAACCCCTGCACTCACTTTGACTTAGATTCTTCAGTGAGTTCCATTTCCTGAAAGATCATGGAACTGAAGGCTCCCCTAGCCTTGAGGTCTCTGTAGACTGATCTTTCTAGTATTTTCCTTTGGAAACAAACCTGCTAACTCCTTAAGTTTATCTTCCTTTCTCTTAGGGGAGGGGATGATTATACCCAGATGCACCTAGGGTATTATTTTCTTGCCCAGCACTTGTGTAGCTGATAGCTAATAGGGATATATATTTCCTTTAGCATCCCTCTTTTGTTAAAGAAATTGTAAAACATCATGGCTTCATTCTCTTCTTTGGTGAGAAAAAAGAATCCATGATTCCCCAATTTCCAAAGACTCTTTCCCTGTAACACACACACTTCAACTATTGTCTTCATCTCACGTGCGTGATCAATTTCCTGTTGACTTGATTTGTCTAGTGCTTGTGCCATAGAAGCTAATGACTAATACACACCACCTTTTGAACAGGACCTAAATTGCCTACCTGTAATTCTTGTTCTTTTGTAATAGAGCCACATCTGGTTTCTCTTCCTGGTCTAATTAAGGTAGGTGATATGGAAACAATTTTTCTAGCCCCTTCCCCAGGGGGGAGGGAGGTGGAGTTAGCTGCTGATCCCTGCAATGTATTGTGATGCTATTTGCAAGAGCCAAGATATGGGAACAATCCAAATGCCCCCAAACAGATGAGTGAATCAAGATGATGTGGTGTATTTACACAACGGGATCCTACTTAGTGATCAAAAGATAAAATCATGTTATTTGCAGCAACATGAATGGAACTGGAAAGGATTATTCTAAGTGAAATAAGTCTCAAGGGCCAGGCATGGTAGCTCGTGCCTGTAAGCTTCAGCCTATGAAGTGACCGGGACTAGGGATCATGGTTCGAGTCCCGCCTGGGGCCCGTAGCGAGACCTAGTTCCAAAAAAACAGCTGGGCTGGGCATGGTGGTGTGCGCCTGTAATCCCAGCTACCTGGAAGCTGAGGCTGGGGATTGCTTGAGTCTGTGGTACCACGGGCAATGAGAGCCTGGGGTTCCATGGATAAAAATAGCGAGACCTAGTCTCAAAAAAAAAAAAAAAAAAAAAAAAAAAAAAAAAAAAAAAAAAAAAAAAAAAAAAAAAAAAAAAAAAAAAAAAAGTCACAAGGAAAAAGAAAAATATTGGATGGTTTCACTTATATGTGGAACATAGAGAAACCAAACAAAGGATCAGACAAAGACAAACCTAGAAAGGTAATCACAAATCTGATGTGTCCAGGAGAGAAGAGGGGAGAGATAAAGATGGCAGAGGATGGGAGTGGGGGAAGAACACAAAGGACTATGGGTGCTTTGGTGGTGGGAGAACTACAGTGACTACATCTGAAAGGAGAAATCATATACTGTACAAAAATTAGCAACCATGAAAGAAAAAAGAACCTCATTTAAAAAACTAACATAAAAATAGAGAAAATGGCAGAAATTCAGATGTAAAGAGCTATGGAACTAAGATTGACTATGTAGTCAATAGCCTCCCTTAAAAAGAGAAAGAGTGCAAGAAGCTCTCCAATGTGTTTCTGGGGACAAGTAATAAAAAATTTTCACTTATCGCAGTTTCTAAAGTTCAGTTTTTCAAGGTGCATAAAACCAGTACACTGAGGTAGGGCATATGAGTCTATGGGTCGTATATCAGCTTCCTAGTCACATAGTACACCTTGGAGAGTACCTGAACCTCCATGTAAGCCAACACCAGGGTTAAAAATACTGCACTTTGCTCTGGCCAGGGAGAGAAGGATTCACCATGGAGAATGGTGGATTGCTTGATCACGGCGTTCACTTGCTTGACCATGGCTTTCTGTTGCCAGAGTCAGACAGAGATGACCACACATTCCCTCCAGAAGCTTCTGGGACAGTTTTATGCTGCCTTGTAATTTCAGCAGAATAGAGAAAGGCTTTCTCTTGGGTAAAAAACCTGCGGAAATCTAGTTACCTCGATGCCTTTAACTGAAGACATGTGAAAATACAAATCCTCCTGAGAACATCACTATAGAGCAATACAGTAAATAAACGATTGTTGAAAAAGCATAGGTTAAAAAAAATTCTATTGTACCAAAGTTATATGTTGAAATTTGTCTTCCTCCTATCCTTTACTTAGTTGCCCCCCCAACGCCTCTTCCTGCAACTCTTCAGACTCATATGCTTCCAAAAATATCCCATACATATTTACCCCAGGCATAGGTGAGACACAAGTCCCTTTACAGATGCCACCTTTGCTTTTTACTCTACATGTGAGCACACAGTTGTGACTCCTGGTCTCTCCACTTTTTTACCCCCTTGCTTGCTTTATGGACCAGTTTAATCTGAGAGGACCTGAGCACTTAGAGAAAAGCTTAGCTTCCTAGTGACTTTCCGTGCACCCTGACCTCGACAATAGAGACCAGAGGTCACTTTTCTTTTTCTTTTTTTAGACTAGGTCTCGCTATTTTTGCCTGTGGAACCACAGGCTCATGTTGCCCGGTATACCACAGACTCAAGCAACCCCCAGCTTCAGTAGCTGGGATTACAGGCACGCGCCACCACACCCCGCTATTTTTTTTTGGGGACTAGGTCTCCCAACATGCTCCTGGCAGGACTCAGGCCACGATCCCTAGCCCCGGCTGTGGCTTCCTAGGCTGCCACTTATAGGCATGCACCACTATGCCTGGCTCAGAGGTCACTTTTCTTTTTTTTGCATAATTATTCTAATTTTATTTTGGGGGAGGAACCTTCATATTGTTTTCTATAGCAGCAGCACCATTTTGCTTTTCCATGAATGGTGTTCAAATGCTCCAAATCCCTCACGTCCTTGCCAACACTTCTTATCTTCTGGTGTTTTGGTAATGGTTGATCTAACATGAGATCACCCATTGTGGTTTTGTTTTCTTTTTTAAAATTATATATATATATATATATTTCACATCATTTTGATCCCTGGGGGTCACCCACCACCTTCCCTCCCCGACCACTCCAGCTGCTCCCCACCCTCCTGTTGTGTACTTTCATATATTAGTGAAACCATTTGGTTTCTGTCTTTTTCTATCTGGCTTGTTTCTGCTATAGATTTCTTCTAGGTACATCCAGGTTTCCATAAATTCATCAAATTTGTCATTTTTAATTGATGAGTAATACTCCATTGTGTATATATACCACATCTTTTTCATCCATTCGTCTGTTCTGGGGCATTTGGGTTGTTTCCATGTCCTTGCAATTATAAATAGTGCTGCAATAAACATCCAACCACAGGTGTCCCTTTGTACCCACATTGAGGTCTCCTTTGGGTAGATTCCCAGAAGTGCAACTGCTGGGTCAAATGGTAGTTGTATTTTCATTAGTGTGAAGGTCCTCCACACAGCTTTCCGTAGTGACTGGGCCAGTTCACATTCCCACCAGCAGTGTAAGAGTGTTCCTTTCTCTCCACATCCACGCCAGCACTTGTTGTTGCCTGTTTTTTTGATGTGGGACATTTTTACTGGTGTAAGGTGGTATGGTATCTCATTGTGGTTTTGATTTGATTTCTCTGATTGCTAGTAACATTGAGCAATTTTTCATGTGCCTGTTGACCATTTATATTTCCTCTGGAGAAGTGTCTTTTTAGTCCCTCACACCATGTACAAAAATCAATTCAAAATGGATAAAAGACTTAGATATCAGACCTGAAACCATAACATACATAGAGGAAAATTTGGGCAAAACCCTCCATGAAGTACAATTCAGAAACCCCTTTCTGGAAACATCTGCAGAAGGCAAAACTTTGAAGGAAAACATTAACAGATGGGACTACATCAAATTTAAAAGCTTTTGTACAGCAAAAGAAACAACAGAAAAAAACTAAAAGAAGCCCAACCAAATGAGAAAAAATTTTTGCCCTCCACAAGAATGATAAGGGTTAATAACGCAGATCCACAAGGGACTGCACAACTAAACAAAAGCAAAACAAGAAGCCCAATTAAAAAGTGGGGAGAGGTCACTTTTCTTAACAGGGCTCAAGAGGCATCACATTTTCTTGAACTGAAGACACAACCAAGAGGACTTTAAGGTGACTTGTTTGAGTAAGACATGACTTTCAGAAAAAATAATGCACTCTACAAACATGGTAAAATAGTTAAAATTGGGGGTAAACTAAGTTGTAATATTAGGAGCTCTTAAAAACTTTGAGAATAATGCAGAACACTGAACTGCCAACTACCCACCTGGATTTGTTGTTCCTCTTGATTTGTCACTTTGGAGCCAGGACTGAGTTAGGGACCTCACAGAAAAGGTGTGAAGTAGACAGGTTGGCCTGGGTCTGAAACAGGGTGTGGGGACAGAGGATCAAAAAGTGGAAGCAGATAGTCATTTCCCAAGAGAGAAGAGGGGGTAGTTCCTGTAGAATGCTTAAATATTTAAATATTCTGATTTCCTTTATGTCTGTGACTGTATCTGACCACAAATTTGTGATGTTCAAGATTCAAAGATAGAATTACAAATAAACTCTCATCTATATAATGAATAAGTAAGAAAGCTTGCATGTCATGAGAATGAGATAAATGTATGGTCAAACTGAGCAGTACCAGTTGTACATGTGTGACACATGATGTAATTTATGCAGTTATACAACACAATTTAGCTTTTCTGTGGGGCACTGTTTTTATTTATAAAATGTACTTAGAATGCTGGCACTTTAAAAGTGTTTAATCTGAAACTTAAACTTTTTGATCTCACTTGCTGGTTATAGGAAACTCAAAACATAGAGAAACAAGCTAAACCACATGCACACGAACTATCAGACACGCCCAGAAGGCGAAATTGTCTAGGCAACTGAACTTTCAACAAAACAGAAGCGTGAAAAAAAAGGATTGTGGTCAAATAAGGCACATTAGGGACAAAACAAGTGTAGGGGAGGTTCTGTTATGGATCCTAGTTTAGTTGAACCAAGGATATTTAAAAGGACAGTTTGGAAAATTTAAACTGGGAATTACATATTAAGGATTACAATTACATAATTTGATTCTGAAAGTTTATAAATAAATAGACATAGGAAAGTATTCTCATTTTTCAAAGAGGTACAGTGAACAAAACAAGAGGTACAGTGAACAAAACAAAACAAAACAAAACTGTGGTTCTCCTCCCTGCCACAAACTAAGTTCTTAAAAAGGTTACCTGAGCAGGGCAGGCTAACCAGGCTGTACTCATTTTCATTCTGGTTGTTTAAAAGCAAGTGTCATCACTGACAACCAGGGGTGCGGTGTGTGGGGAGGAAATTGCAGCAAATCACAATGCTTGCAGCCACGCATGGTTGTCTTTCTTGAGCTGCTTCTTTGTGGGTACTGAGTTCTTGTATTAAGTTTTGCATGGTCAGCAGAGCGGGTGTGTGTTATGTAAAACCATGGATTCTTGCATCACTGTGCTCAGGCCCTCTTACCCACATCCTGCCACCTTCAGCTACAGATGTGGCAAGAAGTTCCAAAGCAGCACAGGAGACCTGCCCTGGGACTCCGACCTGTGCTCTAGGCCTCAGGATATTGTGGGTCAGAAGAGAACTATCTCAAGGACTCCTGATTGGGTGAGAAGGTCTAGAGGCTAGTTCCGTGGGACAAACCCCCCCTCTCCCCCCAGAAACATGGCTGCGCCGCCTCTTTCTCTCAATAAGAACCACCTGCAACCTGGGGCCTCCAGCTCCCTGAGCAGCTGGTTTGGACTAGATCTTGAGATTCCCAAAGATAGCTGCTCTCAGAACTCCCCTGAGGCCAGGACCAGAAGTGCAGGAATAGCTCCTGCTGGAACTGAGCTAGAAATTCATCCGCATCCTCACTGCTAAAATCTCTCAAGCCCTGGCCTATGGGATCCCTGCTGTTTCTGGCCAGTGGCCAAGCACCACATCCTCTCTTCCACACACTCTTCCAACCTGCTGCTTTGCTCAGTGGGTCCAGGGGAGGTGGCCAGGCAGTGAGGGCAAAGGGGGACAAACAGACTGGTGGCCTACTGCCATGCGGCTCGGAAACTCTCCCGGGCACCCAAAACCCCCTGTTCTTGAGCTGTAGACTATGGATTAGGAGTGGTAGAAGGGATAGCTTTAAATAGATCTCTGTTCTTGTTTGTTTGGTTTTAGTCGTAGTGATTGAAGTCACTTTGGGGTAGCAGGAAGCTCTGGTCAGAAGCTTTGGGTTTACATTTCAAGGTCATTACCCTCCCACTTCAAGGGAGGAAAGAAAGGATTAGTCAGGCCAGGCAATGGAATGAGGAACAAAAGTTCCTTGTCTAGGAAAATCAGAACATAAAATATTACTCGAATACAAGCTTCACATGTCAGTCATTGCTGGGAAAGTTTGGCTTGCTTAGCATAACTCAGCTTTACCCCCCAACTCCCCCTGCCAGAAAACCACCCAGCACCCTCTGCCTTTGAGCCCGCCCCTCACAGAGGGTGGAGTGGAGGGTGGGCTTCCTCTCCACGGAAGAGACTTACTTCAAGGTCTTGGATTTCAGGCCTCACTCTGGCACTTCTGCGCTGGCGGTGGGATGTTAAACGAGGCTTGTCCTCCGTGGGGCACATCCACTGTCCACAATAGCTGACTGCGCTGGTCAGGTGGGATTTGAAAGAGAAGACAAACAAGGGAACAGAATTGAGTGGAGTTTCTTTTGGCCTCCAAATTCTGAGAAAACCCAACAAAAGTTTGGTAATAGTCTTATTTTAAAACGTTGCATTTCTATGCTATTAATGGTCTACAGCTTCTTTGTCATCATTCTTGGACAGTCTTTAAAATTTTGCAATTCTTTTGCTGTTCTTTCAACAGCACAAGAAACACCCAGGGGAGCCAGGGCCTTAGGGCTTCTTCCTGATGCCCCGGCAGGGGGTGGGAGGCGGGTGGAGACAGGGTGCGGTGGATAATTTTGCCTCCAAGCCTTACGTCACTGTTTACAACTTCTTTTCTCAGTGCCTCATCACTTAAGTGCTCATAAAAATGGCATCTCCTCGTAGTGACTATATACCGGATAAAGACTCCGTCGTCTCCAGCTGGGGGATTTGGGGTGTCTCTTTGTTTTTTCTTCCTCTCTTCAACCTCGTTTTCCTTCCTGGTTTTGCTGATGAGAAACTGGTCAAGTGCTGCCACCTACTGGTCAAAACGTATATCACTAGGGTGGTAGGGTTTTAGCACAAATGTCAAAAACCTTAAGTTTACCAGAATGTTAAAATCTAAGTTTTCTAACAAAAAGATACTTGTGCTTTAAGACACTGGGCTGCTGCTTTTCACATTATTCTGTTTGCAACCTATAAAGCAAATAAGAAGTCCACATCTATGCTTGCAGAGACAAGTTACCGGATGCAGTCGCTTAAATCAGGCTTTTAATTTTTTTTATGCTGAAAATAATTTTATTTTATTTTATTTTTATTAAGTAATTTATTTATATATATTTCACATCTTTGTATTCCCTGGGCCTCGCCCTTCCCTGGTCATTCCTCCCCTGAAAATAATTTTAAACTTAGCATAAAGTTATGTAAAAATGTGCAGTGTTCTTTGTCTCTGCTAACATTAATACTCACAGTGCAATTACCAAAGCCAGGAAATTAGCGTTGATATATTATTTTTAGCTACTCTACAGACAACTTGAATTTTTGATAGGGTGTGCTACCCCTCCCCCCCATTGTCTCCTGTTTAAGATCGCAGATTTCAAGGACAGGTTTGCTAAAATGGGAGAATGACCTTAGCTGGAATTTCTCTTCAGGGAGATGCAGGGGGAGAAAGAAGTGAAATGGTCAAGGTGAAACAGGTTTCCTGAAAGGCGGAAAATCAGGGTATATAAAGGGTGTGCAAACAAAGAGAGGGATTCGATGGAGATTCCAATATGGAGATCGGATAGAGAGAGAGATTCAATGGAGAAGAGATGGGAATCGGCCATCTTGTAAAGATGTGAGCCATGTGGACATGGCCAGGCCTGGGGGCCTATAGCCTTTGGCTGGCTCAGGCTGGCAGCATGTGTGCTGAATGCAGTTAAGGAGTTTGCAGATTTGAACTAGTGTTGGAGTTTGTTTTGCTGAGTGTCTGCGAGAGGCCGTGCAAGACAGGCCTGAAAAGAAAGTGAACTTGGCTGGGTCCGGTACCATGAAGTTCCTGCTACCTGAAGGTGACAAGGAGAACACAGCATGGAAGACAAGGAGGAGCAAGCCAAGGGAGCAGCCAAAGGAACATGTCTTCAAGCTTGTGGAGATGGATTCTGACTGGACATTGGTGAGATGATCAGGACTGAGAGACTGAGGATTTCTGGGCAATCTGGGAAAGGACTTTGGACAATGCTGAGAAAGGTTTTGGACAATGGTAAAGTAATCTGAGTCTTACATGTTTTCTTTTGTAATAATTAGAAAGTCACTTTGTTAAAAATAAGTTAGTCTGCACTATTAGTCTTGCATTGGTTTGGTATTTTGGCTGAGAAGGCTGGGGATGGTGGTAAGAACCCACAAGTAGAGAGTTTAAACTGTGTTTTAAAGTTTTTCTTTTTAGGTCTGAAAGAGGGAAAGAAAGCAGAGAGAAACTGGTAGCTGATGTTTGCATATCAATGGTAAAAGTGATCGGTGAAAATGCTAATGAAGAGTGTGTAGCCTGCTTTGTAGAGAGAAGCAGGCAGATAGGTGTATCCAGTTAAAGTCAGAAAGTCTTTTTACCCTGTTTCAGCCATTGTTTATTATTCAGCTTGTCTAAACTCAGGCCTTTGCAGGTTTTAAAGCCTGCTCCTATGTCTTTCTACATGTTTCATTAGTATTATTTTTTATAACAGTATTGAGGTATAGTTCACAAAGCATAAAAATTATCTTTTTAGAAGTGTCCAAATTAGTAGTGTTGTGTATGTACCGAGGTCATGCAAATATCACCACTCTCTAGCTCTAGAACATTTTTATAATGATAAAAAGTAAACCCTTTACCTACAAGCTGTCACTCTCCATTTCCCCTTCCATCAGCCCTTGACAATCACTAACCTACTTTTTTATGAATTTGTCTATTCTGGACTTTTCATCTGAATGGAGTCACAGGGTCTGGCCTTGGTGTCTGGCTTCTTTCATTCAGCCTATTCCCTGGCGTGGAGTATTCAGTTCCCTTCCTAGTCCCTCGAACGTAACAGTCCAGTATAGTGACATACTGCAGTCTTTTTTGTTGTTTTATATGACTATATGCACTTTTAAACATTTAGTTTATGTATACCCAATACTTTGCCTGCTTTTGTTTTTCTTTATAAACTCCATGTTTATACATGACCGTGTTATTTCCTTAAAGTTTTTCTATGGTTCTCCATGATAAAGAGCATAGACACTTTTTTTATTGGTTTCAGAATGTTCCAAAACTTACTCTTTTTCAAAAAATAAAATTTTATTTACCATTTGTTTACAAGACTATATCATTTCAGTAGTAGGATTTCACCCCTCGACATGTGCTCCTGTGCCAATACATATTCACATTTATCCACTCTGCCAGTCTTCCCTTTCTGGTAACTACCATATTTTTCACAGAATCTTGTCTTGGTATCAGTGACTAAACTTAAAACAGGGTGTTCGAAAAAGACTTTCTGACTTTGACTTGAACTGAACACAGGCCTGCTTCTCTCTCCAAAGGAACTACCAGTTCCTTTGCAATTACCTTTAACTTTAACTGAATATACCTATCTGTCTGCTTCCTACACACTGTTCATTAGCATTTACACTGATTACCATTGATATGCAAAAGCCAGTCAGCTGCTTCTCAGCTCCCAGCTCCAAAAACTACAGAAGAAAAAAAACTTAAAAACACAGTTTAAACTCTTGTGGGTTCTTTCCACCATTCCCAGCCTTCTCAGCCAAAATATCAAACCAATGCAAGACTATCAGTGCAGACTAATTTATTTCTAACAAAGTGATTTTCTAATTACTGTAGAAGAAACATAAGTAAAACTCCGATTGCTTTAGCATTGTCCAAAACCTTTCTCAGCATTGCCCAAAGTCCTTTCCCAGATTGCCCAAAAATCCTCAGCCTCTCAGTCCTGATCATCTCACCAAGGTCAGCCAGTCAGAGTTCAATCGCGTGTTTGAAGACATCTTTCTTTAGGCACACTCCTTTGGCGTGCTCCAGCTCCTCCATGCCGTCCTCTTCTTGTCATCCACGTGGAAACTTCATGGTACTGGACCCAGCCAAGTTCACTTTCTTTTCAGGCCTGACTTTCACACGGCCTTTTCCAGACACAAGTTAAACTCAGCATAACAAACTCCTACACGGAGTTCAAATCTGCAAACTTCTTAACTGCCATTAGCACACATGCTGCCAGCCCAGGTCAGCCAAGGGCTGCAGGTCCCTGGTGGCCACATGGCCAAGCTCACATGGTTCACATCTCCATCTTACAAAATGGCCAAAACCAAATCACTCTCCTCCATGAATCTCTATCTGACCTCCATATTGGATCTGATCTGCATATTCAAATCCTTTCTCTTTGTTTCCACACCCTTTATATACTCTGATTTCTTGCCTTCCAGGAACCATGCCTGGACCATCTCACTTCTTCCTCCCTCCTGCATCTCCCTGAAGGGAAATTCCGACTAAGGTCATTCTCACATTTTAGCATACTTGTCCTTGAAATCTGCAATCTTAAACAGGAGACAATGGGGGAGGGGAGTAGCACACCCTATCAAATTAAAAATTAAGCCAGTATACCTTGCCTAGCAGGCAAGTTTAGGAGGTGTGAATGAATAAAGGGAGTGAAGGGGGTTGCCCCTGAAACTTGGGCCACTAGGCTGATGATTCAATTAAGGTGATGATCCACTGTGCAAATTCAGATTATCAGTCAGGACCCACCTAAGAACCAATTGATGGAATATAAATGTGGGATACCTGAGATATAAATAGAGCCTCAGGATATTCACTCTGCGTTGCAGCAGACCTCTCCTGTCTTGCCCTTGCCTCCCTTAGCAGTGTATTTCAATGAATTCCCCTGTTCATTTTCCAACCTGTCTCTTGAATTTTTCTCCTCCGAGCCTCCACGCGCTTCTCTTTTATCCCTCAATGAGGGGTTTGGGGATACGTGAATCATCTGGGTTGGCTAGCACGGGGCTTGGGGATACGTGAACCATTTGGGTTGACTAGTAAGGGGTTAAGAGATAGGAGTCTTATCTGGCTAGGGGCTTTGCCATATAAGGGGATGTTGCTGGCTGAAGGCCCATGATACCATATATGGTTGGCTTTTGGCTGACATGGCCCTTATGCCCATATAAAGTTGGCGCACCTACCCCTTTCCCAAAAAAATGGCTGCTGATATCCGCTAACAAAATGGTTATCGTTTGATATTTAACAACATCATATTGGTTAAACATGTGTCCGTGGGTAAACATTTGGCTTGTTTCCACATTTGGCTTATGTTACTAGTACAGATATGAACATTGGTTAACAGGTGTTTGTGTAAACTTGTTTTTCATTCTTTTGCTTTTATATTGACAAGTGGAATTGCCTGATCGAAGGGTAATTCCATAACTAACTCTTTGAGTAATTTCTAAAACTATTTTCCAAACTGGTTGCACCTTTGTATATCCCCCAACAGCAATGTAGGAGGATTCTAATTTCTCTATATCTTTTTAAAAAATAAATATAGCTTCTTTTAGATTTTAAATTAATATTTCTTTGTGTGTTCTTAATTTGTAGTTCACTAATGACTAATGATCTTTTCCTGTGCTTTTTTTTATCATTTGTATGTCTTATTTTAATTGATTAGATTATATGTGATTTTGTACAAGTGTTAAAGTATTTAACACTAGTATTTAGTGTATATTTTACAATTCTTTTGTTAAATATATTTTCATTATTATTTTTGATCCTGACGTGATAAGAATAAAATAATTCCTTTTTAGATAGATCATGGGTAGTGTGTAGAAATACAATTGATTTTTGTATAATGATCTTGTGTCCTGCAATCTTGTTGAATTTATTAGCTTCTTTCAGATCCCTTAGAATTTCTATATATCAGTGTGTACGGAGATAGTTTTGTTTATTTATTTCCAATCTGGACACTTTCTTACTTTGTTTTCTTGCCTCATTGCCCCCTTGGAATTGCCCAGTACAATTCTGAATAGAAGTGGTGCTACTGGACATCCTTGTCTTGGCCCTGATTTCAGGAGGAAAGCTTTTAGTCTTCAATCATTAAGTTTAATGGTAGCTGAAGATTTTTCATAGATGGTATTTATCAGGGGGAGGTAATTCCATTCTATTTTCAATTTGTTGAGAATTTTATTAAAGAATGTTCTGTATTTTGTCAACTGCCTTAATGTATCCATTAAGGTAATCATGTGAATTTTGTTCTTTATTGTATTATATAGTATATTACATGGATTGATGTTTAGATGTGAAACCAACCTTGTATTCTTAGGATAAATTTCTCTGAAGTCACAGTATATTATCTTTTTTTGTATGTTGCTGAATTTGGTTTGCTGGTATTAGTTTGCTGTGGGTAGCACAATCACCCCTAGTTGAGATTGCTGTGAAAGGAAAGATTGAATCATTTTTCTGTTCTCTTTACATGATTGTGTATCAAAGGGGCAATCTAAACACATGTAGCCCATGTCTTGGCATCATAGATGGACTTTTCATATGAAGACAAGGATTTCACTTTCTTCTGGCAGGCACAGATACACCTGGCAGCCCTCAATACTGTGGGAAGGAGAATAGACAGATAATCCTGGAGCTAGGCACAGGCTCAGGAAGCAACCAAATGTTTTGTTACTTGGGATTTGAAGAGCAACTGCAATGAAGAGGAAAACCTTCCTGTGGTTGGATCCATGCAGGCTGGTTTTAGGCCTTCTCGGAAGACTATAGTGAACAGGGACCCAATTATTTTGTGTACCTCAAATGTTCTGGGCCTGTGGCAGGAGATACCAGGAGCCTGCCAACTGACTGGGCTTAGATCTGGCAGACCGGGCACAAACTTTAGGTACCAACAATGCAGAGATATTCAAAACATGAGAACTAATTTTGGTAAGACTGAGTTAATAGCAAAAGCATTAAAGCAGTTTTCATGGGAAACAGAATTTTTTTTTTTACTTTTTTGCATGTACTTTAGGTTCAGTACTGTCTTAATTTTGTTTTTTTTAATATATATTTTATTTATATGTAAATTTCACATCTTTGCTATCCCAGAGTACTGTCTTAATTTTGAATCAAAGTCAAAGCAGGGGTATGGTAGGAGGAGGTGGGTGAGCAGAAACACATCATGATTTGCTCAATGCACAGTATGTTCAGAGGGTCAGCCCTGCCTGAGGGTCTATCAGAATGCACTCAAGTGGGAAAGTCCCCCAAGACTTCATTCTGGTTTTACAAAAGAGAAGCTTAGAGAACACAAGACCTTTCTTTCCATTCAAAGTCTAGTCTGTGGAGCAGCATCATGGAATCACCTGGGAAGTTGTCAGAAATGCCAGAGGTCAGGCCTCATCTCAAACTGATTGGATCAGGCCTGTGTTTTTTGCCAAGAACTCCAGGTGATATGTGTATACTTTAGTCTTAGAAGCCCTGGGTTGAAAGACTTGCTAAGGAATAGAGACAGCAAAGCTAAGAGAGAGAGAGATCCATATCTCTTGACTCTATTCAGTGTGTGTGTGTGTGTGTGAGAGAGAGAGAGAGAGAGAGAGAGAGAGAGAGAGAGCACATCTGGAGGGGGTGCCATGACCAGCTGGGGGGATCCACAGGTGAAGCCTTCTGAGTCATGGGTGAACTTCTTGATGGTGTCTGCGACATAGTTGTAGGATATGTGCCTCTTCATATTTTCAGTACCTATTTCCTGCTTTCCCTGTCACTTTCTGCCCCCAATTGGGCAACTCACCACTCAGTACTCTGGAAGGGATGCGAGGAAAAATGACCTCTTTAACAGTGTCCTGAATAGCTGGGGTAGCCAACAGCTCACTTACATGTTCTCACTTTCCCCTGCCCAAGAAACCATAGCCAAGGTCTCTCTATAGAGACTTAGAATCAAGTGGAGACAAGTGAAAGACCTGGTTATGGAGACCTAGTAAACACATCAGAAGGTTGGAAATGGGAGTTTTGTACCAACACCCAAAAAGAGGAATATGTATTCTCTCCACCCCCGACTTCACACTCATGAACACATCTGTTGAGAACATCACGTTCTTCACGAATGTTGTCACAGGAAGTGAGGGTACCACCCAGTAGGATGGAAATAGGAAGAATCTGCTTTGTAAGGAATTGAAGCCAATTATATTTGTGGATATTTAGTTTTCATCTATAGTTAGTATTTACATGGCTTTCAGCACTTCAATGAAACAGAAGTAAATGCTGACCCTATCTAGACTTCCCTGCTCCTGGACTTGATTTGTAAAGGCTTCCCCAGGTATTATTGGCACCTGCAGTTTCTCTCTGGGTAGCTTTCCAAATCTATGCACATTGACCCTACCTTCTAAAGACCCTAGGAGCTGAAGCCTTCAAGGAACAGGGTTTGGACTGTCTGTGGAGTCTCCTCCTCCTTTATAAGGCTCAAAGGCAATTCACTTTCAAAAGCTTCCTTCCAACTGACCAACTGATGACAGTTTTTTTCCTTTCTGCTATCCAGGTACTTAGATATTAATTTAGATTCTGCTACAGGCCAATCTCATTATCCCTTTCACATCTCATTCTAGTCTACTCCTTTCTTGTTCTTACCTTGGAGAATCTGATGTAACTACTGGAATTATAACAAAGAAGCTGTTCTTATTTTTAAAAATGAGAAATCTGCCTAGAATTTTTTTAAATGGAAAAAGTCTGCATTTAAAGATATTTACTTATAATAGTAAAAATAGCTAAGAAATACTAACAATTTATTAGGCCAGACTCTGTGTTAAACTTTATTTACCTCTAAGATTAGCCATTTATCCCCATTTTACAGATGAGGGAATTGAGTTTCAAGGTACTTAAATAATTGATGAAAGGTCACACAGGTCATAAGCAATCCACTTATTTCCCTTTTCCATAATCAGATCTCTAGCTCAATCATTATACTCTGTTAAATGAAGAGGTTCCTCATTTTCTCACCTTGCCTAATTTTCAGACAGACATACATATATATGCAAACATACATGTTATTTTACTGGAGAGGATTTTTAACGGTGATCTTTGCTGATATTTTTTTTTCCCTGAGTATCAGTCAGGTTACTATCAATGGCTAACTACAAAAAGAATGGCCCACTTCCGTTTAAACACATCCTCCTGCTCCACTATAGAGCATGTCCTTCTTTTTGTCCCTTCAGGCAATATTTTCTTAAACCTAGTACTGACTTTAGTACTCAAGCAGGTTGTTCTCTTCCTCCAAAGGAAATCCATGAGCTACTGGTTTAGGATTGCAGAGAGAATAAAAACAAAAGAAGGCATGAATTGTCTAAATTTAAAGTGCTGGAAAATCCAACATTTTATTTACTACATTTTGGTGACTACATAAATGCTGAAACATTTTAACACTGAAAAGCATGATGGCATCATCACTTGCTTTTTTTTTCTTTTTTTTCTTTTTTGCTTAGCAAACACAGCAGATGATATTGCACGGCATAAAGTGAGAACAGTAGCGAAGCTTAAAAAAAAAGGAAAGAAATCTTAATGCAGTACAGGAGATACTTATAAACAAACCAGAATAATGCCTAATGCATTACATCTTTTGTTTCTACACACAAAAATACAGGAGAAGCATTGGACAGAGAGTAAGAGAAAGAGAGAGAGAGACAAAATATTAGCAACCAACCATAACTGGGTACAATAATCATTTAGTTTGAAATGTAGATGCAACGTAGAAACTACCACTGCTTTCTAATTGACGAAGAAAATGACAGTAACATTTGTCTTTTATCAAAAAAATCATCTAAGCCCCTCATGGTTAGGTTTTTTTAATTAATTATTTAATTATGTAGTTAACTTTTTCTCCCCCATTGCTAAGGAAGAACTCCCTCTGCTCTTGGAAGATTTTCTACTCTACTGATTTTTAAAAATTTTTTTATCTATTTATTTTTTTTTACCTGATGATTGTCTTAGGCATCCTCCTACATAATAAACCATCAAGCTAACTTGAACAGGGAAACTGAGTCACACTCAAACAATACCTAAAGTCAAAGGTATATTGAAAATAGGGGAGTGGGGAGGGACAGGTCTAAGTGAGAGACAGATGGGCTGACTTTCAGAGGGACAGGAAACACAGGAAGATATGAAGACAACTACCAAAGCAAGTGGAAGACAATGTTTTAAAGTTTATTTTGTTAAAAAATACGTGTCACTTGGTTCAGATGGCAAATCTAAAGTGAGCCCACAATGATTATGTAATAAATGCAGAACATTACCACCAAAAAAAAAAAAAAAATCAAGACTAACACAGAAACAGAAACTATGGTCTTGTGAATACAACTGTGTTCAGCATATCATTGCTGATGGTAAAAGTCTACTTCCTCATTTTCCTGGACTTTCTGTAACTCACTGCACAGCATTTGTATTAAAAAAAAAAATCAATGCCTACTAACAGCACTGAATGATCTTGCAACTCAGAGCAGATTTATTACCCTATCAAAATACATAACGAGTATAAAAATGTTTCTAAGAAAATGTAACATTTGACCCAAAGCCTAAGCCCTCCCTTTCCTTTCCCACCCCAAACGCCCCTGGAAAAGAAAATAAGGTAAAATTTTGGTGTTAAGAGAAGAAGTATTTACATCTATGGATGGATGCCATATGGTTGAGGCAACTTATTTCAGCAAAATGAAACAGTGGGCACCGGCTCTTCTGATGATTCTGCCAGTAGGTTTAGAATCTGTGTGTGTGCTAGCTAGGACCGGGCCAACATCTGAACAGCCTCGATGAAGGGGTCTGGGACAGGGACCTTCTCTAGTGTGAACAAGAAAACCGGGGGAGATGAAGCATGAGAAGAGACTAACCCGTCTGGGTCTGGGGGTCCATGCATCCCAGAACTCTGACATTTGAGGGTTAATTCCTTCAACTTTATTGGGAGGACTATGGGAAAACTAAGGGTAGTTTTGGGTAGGAGATTCCAAGAAATAGACTTTGGAAAAATATGTAATGTTGAGACATTTTCCTTATATTAGATTGATAATCAGGGCCAAACTATCACATGGCGTTTCTTTCTTGGGTTACCCTGATGGGCAAGGGCTTGGTCCAGGTGCTCCTCCAGCTTGACAGACAGGAAGGGCACAGACCAGTATACTTCCTCTCAGCTCTGCAAAAGGAGCTGTGTGTTCATGCCTCACCCCTGCCTAGATGCAGTTCAGAACTTGGTGAAATTAAGATTTCCAAATTCAAGTTAGCTGGTCTCTTTTTTATACTTTTTACTTCTCATACCCGTGCTAATGGTTTGGAAAAAAAAAGTAGCAAAGTATCTCACAAATGCCGGTGCTTTAAAACATTAAACAAGTCTTAATTCTTTGGAATTTCAGGTCTAACCTGTAAAGAAATCTTTTCTAAAAAAAGGGGGAAAAAGAATTAATAAATTAAAGGAAGAACATGAATAATGCCTTCTTTCTAAGCGACAGAAAGGACTACCTTGAAACAGTCATTTTGGCATGTACAAGTTTTTTGAGGGGGGAACCTGGCAGTGTTCACAACACACATCGAAGTGCCTGCTAAGAAAAAGCTAAAGATACACCCTGCAGTTAAGAGAAGCTCTTGTCTCCAGCTTATCTTAGCATCAAGAACTGAAAGATTGTAACATAAAGCTTTGGCCATTTTGATTCTACTATATATACATTTTAAAAACTACACAGTCATAAATTAAAGCAGTGATTAAATAAGCTCATATAAAATGTAATTAAATTAAAAAAATCACAGCACATTATAGAGAAAAATAGGGACCAGTTTCACAAAAAAGAGATTATATATATATATATATATATATTTTTTTTTTTACCCTGTGGAAACAAATTTACTACAAAACACAAAAACTTCAAAAGTAACCATCGGAACAAAAATCATTTCTTATTCCATTCTTGCATTTTTACACAACCCTTAACCCACCTAGGGGAACATTTCCAGAAATTAAGTCTTCCTTGAGCAACAGAGCAGATCTGTCAAGAAAATAAACCCCAAACCAAAGTGGGAGGGGGGGTAAAGGGGGACATCCCAAACATACAAACTACAAAATAAATAAGAATTATAAAGTTTCTTTGAAAAGTAACCTTAACAATTATCAAACTAGTAAGTTCTGCCTTATCACATAGACTCTCTATACAACAACATAACCCTAAAACTATTACTATGAGGTATTTGGAGGAATTGGTAAAAGTGATGCACGGCCTGCCTGGTGAAGGGACTCGTTAAACTGGGGGAATCTCAAGAGGGAATGAAGAGGAGGAGCTTTGGTTTATCAGCAAGAAATTGGGGGAAAAAAGTCATCCTTTGGTATCAAAGAAAGTTTCATTGCATGGTTGCACGGAAAAAGCACCACGGTGAATAATTATTCCTTTTTTTTTATTTTTTCATTAGTGGCCTTTCTAAGAGGCTGAGGTATTCAAAGAGTATAAGGTGAGAGAGGTCAACAGCGGTTTAACACTTTGGTTCAAGCAAGGCACTCGTCCTAGGAGTTTACAAAGTTTGCAACATGTTTGCCTAGAGATTTACAAGTAGAACTAGCAGTAATAAGAGTAGTATTTCCTAATGTTGTTGTTGTTGTTAGTATCATTATTATTAAGAATGAAGACAAGTTTACACACTGAGTGAAAAGTGAGGAGGGAAAAAGAGGTGGGAGAAGGGAAGGGGCGAGTTCCTTCTGCAGACCAAGGCCGTGCATGAAAATATCTTTGGTATTCTTTGGTATCATCAATGTGATTAAAATCACCAATGGAGATCGAGTGAGGTAGCGTCTTTGGTTCACACTATAAATAGTAGATCTTTACACTTTTTTTTTTACACGTGGAAGTAGCTATTTCTTACCTTCTGCTGCTTTGTCCTTTCTATTTAGGAAATAGTTACCAAATGTACTGTAAAGCTAACCACACCACAATAATAACCCAGAAGGCCAATCGCATCTCAAAATGGCCTCTGGTGTTTGAATGCACCCTAAACAACTAGATAGGAAAGGGAGAAGTGCTTTCTCTTTGTTTGCTAAATGCATAGTTTTCAACCTTTATGTACAAAGAAGGGAGGACCTTTCTTAGGGAAAATGCCTTTATAGTTCCTGTGAAAATGTCCTAGGACTCTTTGGTATAGCAAAATTTGCATTTAACCTGCGAAGAGGGGTCATTCACCTGGGGTAGCAATGGGAGTGACATGAGTCCAAAAGCAGTACCGTGCTTTATTTTTTTCCTGGAAAGTTATTTAATTCATTCCCTTGGGCAGAGTGTGTGACATGTTCAGTCAGAACTCCTGGATTTCCCCATACACATTCTTTGGTTTTGGGGTCTATTCCAGCTGCATCCAGGGACTGGAATATTCATTTTCTGACATCCAGAGTTCTTTCACCTGAATGTTTACTGAAGCCTGGGCTTTGGGGAGTGCCCAGTTGTTACACCTCCCACTCTCACTTCTGGTCCCCTTTGAAGGGAAACTTTGGTCATAAGAGCACCTGAATGATTTTGTGGCCAAAAACAATCTAACATTTCAAAGGATGAGGTACCTATATAAGTGAATTTTGCTAAAGGATTGAGAAACAATGGGTGAACAAATGACACATGATCTGTTCTGATGAATGTGGCAAGTCAATAACCTAAGCCATAAAGTAATACTAAAGAGGAACGGAAGCATTTTTTTCCTCTATGTGCCAATTCAGAAGCAATAAAGATTATCATACATGGCGGAATAGGGATATTGCTTGTGAGTTGTTTGTCCATTATGATTTCTAAAAAGCAAAGGTTGTACTGTTTAAACATACAAGTAAAAAATTGCTTTCCGGGCTCTGATTTGTGCATTTGTTTATGAGAAAATATATCTCTAGGCCCTGAAATTGCATAATGGGTGCAAATTCAATGCTGGTATGAAAATTATCTTTGGTGTTAGCAAATAGGATCACTGGTTTTTTCAGAAAATACAGTGAAGACAGTTAAATATGTAGGAATATTCTTTGAGATCATGTCTTTTCAAGTCACCAAAATAATGGATCGAAACTATAAAATGCATTGGATTAATTTGAGAAGTTATATAGTAAAAGCAAAGCAAAAAAAAAAAGGTATTTAAATCCAACATTTGTTTTTTCCTAGGGTATTGATTTTAGTAAGATTATGTGTAGATACAGCTTGAATTTCCCTGCATTTATAATTCTAATGTTTTAAACATATAAGGCTTTTCTCCCTCCTAAGTTATAAGTACTGTCCTCATGGCCCCTTCCATTTCTAGAGAGAAAAAGTGAATCAGGTTTTTCTTCCTTTTTATGTCACTTTAAAGTCATATATTTTTAGCAAACTCAAAGGGCAGTCGTTTAAACAGCCTCTTTTAATAGTAGAACTGTAATTGTGCCATATTTTGAAGGGAAATTTTAAGTTGGAATTTGGGATGAGACCAAAAAATATCCTAAGACAAAACATGTCAAGGCAAATGCATTATTTGATCATAGGGCAAGTATGTATTTGATTTCCTTTTCTCATTCAGTCTGAAGGAGACACAGATGGCTGAATGGCCTAGCTTCCTCTCTCCAAGTTCCTACCTCTTCCACACCTAGATAAAATGTTGAGACTTGACATTGAGGAGTTCGGCTTAGTCAAGATGGTTTAATATTTTTCTTTAGTGTTTTAATGAATCTCAATAAAATTTATTGTTGAGATAAAATTTCATTTTATATTTCTAGTTAGGTGTGATAATTAACCAATAATTTGCCTAACAGTACAAAAGGCATCCTCTTCCATGAATTACAAATCAACTGAATTCAGAGAAAATTTTTCCAGGAATCAAATGATTCACTTGGGTACTGCTAGTACACCTGTGTAATTTGCTTTGATTTCTACAGCCCTGCTTGATTTGGAAAAATATAAATTAAAATTTTTGTATTTGGAAGCTCAGGTCTAGTTTCTTATCTATCTGTGCCCATTACAGCGTGGAATCTATGTTATAAAATTTCCAGTTTAATGCAGTAGCAAGAAAGAATGTAGTAGGCTTTGGAGAATATGCTCCAGTGAAATAAATAGTTTAATATGTATATAATCCAAAGTCTTGTCTTCCACTAGAATTATGACTTTTTTTAGTATGCAGTTCCACCAATTCCACCATTTCTCAGCTGCATCTGCTGTTTTATGGATATCCATGCCATAAAACATCTGGGATTGGTAATAGAATCAGTTTGATTACATTTTTAGGATGATTACAAATACTGGGTAGTTCATATTGATAATGTTGGTCTGCCCATTTTAGACTTGTCTGTCTGTAAAGATTTTTAAAAAGGTATTCATTGTCAAATGCATCAAAAAATTTATGTCAAATTAACTTTATTATGAAGTCCTTTACCTAGTGATCTTTCGCTAAAAAACTTTCCAATTGAGTTACCTGTCCTGATAAATTTAGTTTTCTATTCAACAAAAGGGGCCCTACCTCAGAAGAATACCCAGATTTTCTTGCACTGAACAGAGTATGGGACCACAACTAGATGTCTATGTAAGTAACATTTATGGACCCCAAAAGGGAGTGTGCCATCTGGGGTACATGACCTTTCTTTTATGGTACTAATTGCTTCCCTGAAGCTACATTCTTTCTTGCCAGTTCTGAAAACCAATATCTCAAATGCTTCTAGAGTCATAAATAATAGTAATGATTCTATATGGCATGTGTGTTACAGCTAGATCAGTTCATATGTATACCTTTACATAGTATCTTGTGTAAAAATAGCTTTGGTTATTAAAATCATTGCAATAAAATACCTGCACTATAATATTGTGTTCTTTGGTTACCTAGGTGATTTATTTTTAATGAATGGACTCTTGTTTCATTTCTTAAAAAATATCTGAACATCCCTTAACAAACAAAGAGAACGCACTGGTTTAGGTGTCATTCAAATTTTCTTTGCTGGGTTTGAATCTGCGTTTAGGTTGTGGGTCTCGCAGGTTCAAACACTAGGCTAGACAAGCGAAATCACACTCCTAATTCAATGAACTCAGACATCCCCACAATATGTTGGTTGCACCCTTACAGCACAACCCTTCCTGAAGACCAGCCCTGCCCAAGTCCCTAACCACTGGTGGTGTGTGTGTGTGTGTGTGTGTGAGCATGTGCATGCATGTGTGTACACACACATGTGCACGCACCCACACACAGTACTGAGACACTGTACACCTTCACGGCATAGTGGAACAGATGAGAAGCCCAAGTTTAAAGATGTCCACTCAAATCACTGTGTTCCCAACCAGTAGACTGCCAAGCACAGTGAGAATGATTGTGGATTGAAGGTGTGAGATCCAGTGGTGTTTTCCTGGTCATAAATTTTCTTGCCCAGTTGCCGCCCCGCCGAAGTGTGTGTCTCCGAACAAAGTCAGAATGCAGGTGAGCTAAGTCTTTGGTTTCTTTGGACTATAAATAACACTTTTTTTTTTCAAATATTTCTAAGTATAAACCTGCTATCTTGAGGTCCTGGTCTTTAAAAATTTTTTTTATTTAAAGCTTTTCCACCGAGGTTTTAGTTTGTGGTTATTCCTTCATGCTTTGGTACAAGTGCTTGATGAAGAAGATGAGTTGCCTGAATTGGAGCTGCCCTCGTCCTGCCACTTGTCCAGACTCCTCCTCCTCGCGTTCATGAAGAAGTTGCTGACGGTGCTCAGCTCCAACCCCAGCTGCTGGGAGATAGTAATTTGTAATTCTTTGGATGGACGCTTATTTTCCTTGAATATTGCATGTAGAGTTCGACGCTGCACATCTGTGAACACCAACCTGGGCTTTTTGGGGGTGTTGCCTCTATCCTTCCCATGTTCTTGCTCTTTTCTTTTGCATGCTGCAAAGAAGCACAGAGGGTATTAGAACAAATTGCTTGGGAGAAGCAGGAGGAGAAAAGCAGAATCAAGAAAATTTGTGAGCCATTCCTCACTTGCTCCTGGATTTGCCTGACTTCCCCCACCTTCACGGAGAAGCCTGCTTTCTTGATGCTGACTTCTATCTTGGGCCCTGTAGTGGGCTGGGATGGAAGTGTAAGAAAAGGAAGGAGAATGAGGAGGAGGTAGAGTTTGAGATACCTGGTTGTGGATCCCGGGGTGTGCATCCTGGCTTGCATGCAAATTTTGTCCTGCTAAGTCAGTTGTCTGCAGAACATAGAGTGAGGGCTAAACAAACTCAGAGTCTGAATTTTTACATTACCAGCTGCAAAAATGGATATAAGAACACCTGTTTTGTCTGGTTGTGGTAAGGAGATAGGAAACAATATATGTAAAAGTTTATGTTAATTGAAGTACTTTACAAATGAAAAGTCTGACCAGCTGGAAACGGAACTCTCAAAGGGTCTGTAGTCCACTGTTGGTAGGATACTAACTGCCTAACTGAGAGTCTAAAAATTAAATTAAAGGAATTGCATTTGCTTTCCTTCTGATTGTTTTGCAAGAAACTCTTGTCTATTAAGAAAATGTATGGGGTGTGCTACCATGCCCTTCACACCATCTTCTACTGATTCTTTAGTAGAAACAGGGCTTGTAGAGGTTTGAAGCTGTATCCGCACCATCAGGACTACCTATTATCTCAGTCATGTTCACTTTTGGGGTCTCTCTGTGTCTCCTTTGGTCTTCAGCAGCACCTTGCTCCATAGTTCTCATCTTCCCTTTCCCTTCTTCAACTCAGAAGGTTGGTTCCCTGCTCCTGCCTCTGCTCCTGCATCATGAAGCTGCTTCCTGGCCGCCAGAGCTATTTGGAGGCATCACCCCAATACAGCTCTCAGACTTTCAGGTTTGGGGAGTCTCTCCA
>PVHY01004580.1:48208-79893 GCA_004024945.1 Uropsilus gracilis
AAAAAAAAAAAAAAAAAAAAAAAAAAAAAAAAAAAAAAAAAAAAAAAAAAAAAAAAAAAAAAAAAAAAACAACAAAAAACAAAAAAACAAACAAAAAACCAAAGAGCTGGCTAGACTGTAGTCAACTATAGGTAGGGACAGCTGGAGTACAGGCAGTGCTATGACTATGCTAATGCAACTCTAAAGCAATGCTGTTTGGCCTGAACGTCAATCAGATTGCTGTTCCTTGTTTCTGGAGTAGCCATTGCTAGCTTCCCATGGGTCTGGCTACATTTTGACCGAGTAACATGAGCCAGGTGGATGGGCTGCCTTCCTGGTAGAGAAGAATCTGTGCTCTTTCCTATCTCCTGAGAACCTCCAGTTGGCAACCTGCCTCTTCTTGTGTCCCACTCCATCCCCTGCCTCTTTATGTTCCAGATTCTCAATTCCTCACTGGATGGTTCACCAGCTCAGCCTTCATACAGTCCGAGGTAATCCTGCTCTTCTGTCTACCTGCTTGAAATCCTGGACTCCATAGTTTTCCTGAGGTCACACACTCATTAATTAGCTCAGCAATCATATGAACTAAAAAGTTAGTGGGTGAAGGGTGAAGATAACCCAGTCTTTGGGCCTAATTTAGAAATCTCCAAATATTTTTACCAATATGCTACGTAGTGAAACATATTTTGAAAATATATACTCCCTTACATGATTTATTAATTATGTATGTCAGTTACTATACCAATGTACTATGGACAGTATAGATAGTACACAAAACATAGGGACATGTTAAGGGTAAGAGAAAAATAAATACAGCCAAGCATGGTGGCGCATGCCTGTAAGCGGTAGCCTAGGAAGCCATGGCGGGGACCAGGGATTGCAGTTCAAGTCCTGCTCAGGGCAACATAGAGAAACCTAGTTCCAAAAAAAATAGCTGGGCGTGGTGGCGTGCGTCTGTAATCCCAGCTGCCTGGGAAGCTGAGGCTGGGGACTGCTTGAATCCGTGGTATCCTGGGCAACGTAAGCCTGTGGTTCCACGTGCAAAAATAGTGAGACCTAGTCCCCCAGCCCTCCCAAAATAGACAAATACTGAACTAGCCAATATTCCCCAATCTCAGCCCCTCTCCCCAGGGACCTACAGCCTTCAACTGCACAACTAGGTGAAAATCCTGGAAAAAAAAAAAAAAAGAGCTGGCTAGACTGTAGTCAACTCAAGCATTCCCCAGCTTGAGTTCACTCAGCACAACAGAACTCTGACACATGCAGCTGAGGACTTTATCCACATTCAAAAATGAGTGTAGCCGGGCATGGATGCACGTGTGTGTAACTGGGATGCAAGAGGTCAGGGATTGCTTGAGTTCGCAGGTTCAAGACTACTCTGGGCAACAGAGTGAAAAAAGCAGCCGGGCGTGGTGGTGGGAGCCTGTAATCCCAGCTACCTGGGTGGCTGAGGCTGGGGAATGCTTGAGTCCGTGGGATTGGGACTACTTCAGGCAACACGCGAGACATAGTCTCAAAAAAAAAGAATGTACAGGCTTTGCTCTTAAATCTTATTCTTCCTTTTTTTATGCAGGTACCATTGTTTTGCCACTCTGTATATGATTCCAAGGGATTAAGATGGCACCTCTTCAGATATCTGTTCCCACACTGCACCCAGGCAGCCTTTGCTCTTAAGGAACTCTGAGTAGTGGTCACATAAATGAATAACTGCAAGTATCAAAAAGAGTAGCTAGGACATAGGTGGTGCTTGAGGATATTACGAAAAGCCTCACAGAAGAGAAGGTGCTCATATTGGGCCCTGAAGATAAATAAAAGCTTGCAGCTGCGAGGAGTGGAAAACCTCATTTCCTATAGGGAAGCAACACTGGTGAGGAATCGGCGAGTGTTATTATACTGTTATTCGTGGGACAAAAGTGCAGACAAGGAAGAAAGTTATACACAGAGATCAGATTGACTTATTCTTGTAGACAAGGAGGACTGAAAGGATTTGATAAAGCATAGGGTGGGATTGAGTTTGGGTTTCAAAGAACCCCTGGGATTGTGCTGGGAAGCTGGCACTGAAAAGCAGAAAGGTTAGGAATAGGATATGGTGTGCTACACTGAACCCCTCACCATGAGGCACTCATTCTTTTAGCTGCTGCTGTGATTTGAGGCTCTCACTCAGTTGAGCCCATTTTGGGAATTGCCCTTGACCAAAAGCTAAGCTGCTCTGGGAAATGGGGTAGGGAGTACCCGTATCCAGTGGGGTTTGAGAGGATTACGGAATGGGGGGTCTGGAAGATGGCGGTTGAGGAAAGCAGGAAACTGTTGGTATAAGGCCCCGTCCCAGCCCCTTGCATCCAGTGTGACAACTTTGAAGGGTCCCCCAGTTCAAGAACACCCATGTTGAGATTATTCATGCAACTACATTAAAATTCAATAAACTTCTTTATTTTCCTGCCCTAGTTCCTCCATCCCATCACAGGGTTTATTTTTTGTAGCATTCTCCAATAAGCTTCTGGTACCTGAGTCTCAGGAACTCAAGTTTGGGTTTCTCAGAATGCCTGCCCTGAGATAGAAAGCAATTAGAAAACTACTGTAGTTAGTAGGCCTACTACTAACTACTGTAGTTAGGCCCTGTGTTGGATAAAGGCAGTGAAAGATGAAAATTAGGGAGCAAAGTCAAGTGCTTCTTGGAAGGTAGCCTCAAGCAGATCTTGGAAGGTAGCCTCAAGCAGATTCTGTGACACCTTGGCTGGGTGGGTTGAGGCTCAGCATTGCTCAGATTTCTGGGTGGATGGTAGTAATGAAACCATTATGGAATGCAGATGGAGAAACGAGTTTTATGAGGCCAGTAATCACTTCCATGTGGGACATTCTGTTAAAGATGGAGGCACCAATAGGTGCCTGTACAGTAGATCGCAGGATATATGAGGTGGGAAGCTCAGGGAAGAGGTCTGCACTAGGAATATAGACTAGGAAGTCACAAGGACTTTACATGGCAAATTAGATTACACCAGAACACAAACTTACGAGCGAATAGCTGGACCTAGGGTGCACACTTAGCTTATTTTTTCATTCAAAAGGCAAAGCTAAGAGAAATCAGAGATATCCATTTTGCACCGAACCAGGATAAATGCTTGAATGACTACAATTTCAGCCTCTGACAGGACTGCATGGGCAGAAGTGTCCTTAAGCAGGCATTTCCTACATGGCCTCTGGCAAATGGTATGCGCTCCATCACAAATTCCTTGAAAACATGGTTTGTAGGTGGTGAAATACATTTAAATAAACCTTCTAGATGTAGCCTTCTCCTCAAAATTCCTGACATGTGCTAGCGCATGTAATTCTGTTTTCCAAACTGATTAAACTACAGAACCTTTTTGGTGAGGACTATCTTAGTGTCTAGTATAGCACTGATGTTGGAGCAATGGAGTTGGAAACTTCCTTCCCTGGGTCTCAAGTACAGCAGATGTCACAGTGTCAGAGCTCAGGCATAAGATCTCTTGGAGCAGGGAGCCTGGTTGACTCACTGTGAATCTGCAGGGCATGTTGGCAGAGTGCGTGGCTATATGGAGCATTCAGTACCTTGTGAGTACTGAAAGGATGTGTCTGACTAAATGCCTGTGGCTGTATCTGGAGCAGATTTGGGGCAGAAGCAGGAGTTGCCAAATCAGAGAGTAGAGACTTCAGTACCCTCTTAGGAGAGGGTACTAAGGCTAATAGAGTATCATCTGGTGGCTTTGACAAGGAGACTAGGAGGAGCAACCCACAGAAATAAAATCTTATTAGCTGAAGCTGAGACAGTAGACCAACAGTTGTGAGATCTGCTAAGAGAATATGAAGGACAATCTTTGGAATTTCTATGGATTTTCAGGGTAGAAACTGAAAGATAAGAAACCACCAAAAGGAGGTCATGAGAGAATAAGGGAGTAGAAGTGGGCATGACAAGAGGTACTACTGTTTGTAGAACAGCGATACATGTGTTTTATGTGAAAGCTGTACTTTTTGTGTGTGTGGACAGCTTCCATTAAAATAGAGAGGTATTTCTGATAGAACTGGAGTGAGGGAAGAGGGCTTTGTGACTCTAAAAGGTAGTATGGAAGAGGGAGATCAGTCAGGAGTCACCTTGATGGAGATGGGCATGCAGATTTATCTGCAAGATGCAGTGACAAAGTGTGGTGGGGCTGTCTCAGGCAGGCAACTCTGATCTTCTCTGAGGCAGCAGTCAAGTGGAACAAGGACTATGTGGGAGGCAGAAATGGGTGTGGAGGAAGGTACGAGGTAAAGTTTGGTTTTGTGTCCCACAAGAGTTTTTAAAAAGACAAGAAAGATGTTTTTAAGGCATGTAGGCAAGGGCAAGGGACAGAGGCTTTCATTTCAGACATACCCAGGGGTTGTGTTTGCCCATAGTCAGAAAGAGTCAGGATGGTTTCAAATTCTGTAGGATGTTGAAAGATATCCAAGGAATTATGAGTTTGGAGATTAGTCTTTTGGGAAAGTCTCAGTTAACTTACAATTGAACAAGCTTCTGAATGCAGGACTTCTCAGAGTCTTTAGTATGTTATATGCACTGATGTTTCTAGTTTACAGGTCTTCTAAACTTATTTGCTTAAGGAACTCTTTAAAGATTCAGGGAATTTCTCCCAGGAAAGGCATTGCTTAGAATGGTAGCTCAAAAATGCTGGTTTGTAAACTCTACAGTACATAAACTGAGGATAAGCAGTTAGAATATTTGATGGCAGTTTGATAGTCCTGCAATAATCAAGTGTATGATTATAGCTCTAATAATGCATTTTTATTATATTATCAAAACTACTGACCCAGGACAGATAGAAACTAGAAACAGATAACTAGTCTTTTACTACATAGAGTTGAAGAACCCCTGTCTTAGCACATCCTTTGTAAAATATGATATACAATGACATCCTAGAATCAGCTGTCAGCTAAGCATTTGAGTATCAACTTCATCCATTTTCCTGATTTAACAGCAGAGAGGATTTTACAACCTCTAAAGTGCTGATGGAGCTGTGCAAAAGTCTGCCAAGAATTTGTCTGGGAAAATGTGGGCACAAGGATAATGGCCTGGGAGACATTTAAAAAGCCAGCCAGATTTATAATGCATCTTCTTAGATGAACCTGGACTCTGACAACACAAGCTCAAGTCCTAGTGCTGAGGATACTGATAACTTTCAGGGCAATTCTGGCACCTGTCTTGAGACTTAGTTTACCCACTTGCAGAAGAGAGAACAATGGCCTTCTTTCCATATGGCACTGTAATAAACACCAAACAAGATAACACATGTCGAAGTGATTGTTAGAACTAGAAATCTTTAAGGATCCTTCTAGATATTCGCAAATCAGTTTTCTGCTCTTTCCTTCACTAAATGTGCATACCAGGCTCAAATCTTTGCTCCATGTCTACTCTGTGGTTTGAACTTGGACACATTACTTGATCTCTTTTTCTTTAACCTTTCAATGAGCAGACTGTGTTCTCAGCTCCGTGGGTAGAGTGGCCTGGTTCAGCAATGCACTGCTGAACCTCTCCTGGCTTCCAAGGCCTGTTTCTCCCTCATTTAAACATTTCTAAGGCAACCTTTCTGTCTTTTAGAATATACAGCCACTATGTTGATCTTCTCTCTATATTCCCTATCCTTTTTGGTTTCTTAAAAAGAGTGGCTCTGGCTGTGTGGGCGTCTCAGTATGTCCCTTAGATAACTCAGATCCACGTTGATCTGAAGGTGATAAAACAAACTCATGTGCCTCGTGGTTGTTTCAACCTTATGAGCTTTAGAGATTAAATCAATAACAATAACTACAACAACTACCACCACCGACCCTGTGAACAGTTAAGCTTTGCCCTCTTAGAACTCTGAGTCGTTAAACAATCGATATTTTAATGCTTATTAAATCTCTTCTACTTATTCATCAAAATCATAGGGAAATTTGTTTAGCATGCTGTGTGATGTCCATATTTGTTCCAGCGTGGGCTCCTCCCCCAGGAGAGAACTGTGGGTTAGAACAGGTGTCTCCTAGGGGGCAGCCTGTGTCTCAGCCTGCACTGACTGCCAGTTACTGAGGGCCCAGGTGTAACGTGTGCTCTTCATTCCTGGCCTAAGAGGGAGAAAGTTTCTGTAAAAAGCATTGCCCTGGGCTTTGCTTCTAGATCCATCATTAATTAGTTGAATGGTAGTTGTAAGTCCCTTAGCCAAGCTGGGTCAGGTTCTGTCACTGTGCAGTGCAGAGGGGCTGGATGAACTTCCTGACAGTCCTTTGTGTGGCTCCTGAATCTGCTGGGTGCCCTGCTCCAGGGGAGAGCAGCAAGCAGGACACACCCTGTCTAGGGCTGTTGCTTTCTGTGTGATAAAAGAGACCCAGAGAAGTGTGAGTTCACTTCGTGGACAGTTGGGCAACCCCTCCAACCACCATCTCACACAAGGCAGGCAGAGATGGGAAAGAAGGCCTCAGGGACAGGGTACCTTCAGGTGAAGGAGGAAAGGGAACAAGATGTGAGCTTAGGCAGGGATATGATCAGGTCTTGTAAGGTTAGAAGACTGGACCTCATTTCTGGAATTATTGTTAGGCATAATTATAAAGGACTATAGAATAGTCCAGTGGATCTTAGTCACACTAAGGAAGAATACAGAGAAGTGTTGCGGGGGGGGGGGGGTTAGCCATGTAGACAAGTGAAAATCAGGGATGAACTCTTTAGGTATCAGGTGGAATGAGATGGGGATTGAGCCCAAAAGCAATTGTAAACCCTGTGCCTGTCACTTCAGAGACATTATTTTAATTCTGGCAACAGCTTTGGGAAGTTATCACTTTCAATAGACTGAAGGAAATGTAGAAATTGTACCTGGGTCTCCCAGAGGGGGCTCCTCCCCCAGGATAGAACTGTGGGCCAGAACAGGTGTCTATTAGGGGGCAGCATGTGTCTCAGCCTGCACTGACTGCCAGTTGCTGAGGGCCCAGGTATAGATAGATAGTTTTAGCTTGGAGACTTGAATGGAGACTTTAGATAGGGAGGATGAGAGGACCAAGAGCTCCCACAGAGAATCCGAGCTTGGGGGATTTCAAATCAAATTAAGTGGGAATCAGAATATAATGGATCGAGGAAGAAGACTTTCCACCTACAGCTGCCCCATCCATACGTGCCCTGGGGTGGGGGGTGTCTTACACTATGGCCAAGTATTTTCTCCCTCCAAACAACTGCCTGAACATCAGGGGTCCTGACATCACTGCAGAGAGGTGGACCAGAGAAAAGCAAAGGGGAAGGCTGAGACTTGGAGGGCATCATCAAATTGCCTTGCCACCTAGAGACAGTGGGGCTTTTCAAAGGGCGGTTGCAGTATGAGTCGACCCTCAAGCCGAATGACAGTACAGCCCACTGGGCCAGGTGGCATTGAGCAGATGAGCCTGTGCTGTCTCAGGGCACTGAGGGAAAGCCTGGATGACAAGGGGGAAGGTCCAGGTGGTAGCCAAGGCTCTCAGCTTCTTCATGTTCCAGTGTCTCCAAGAACATGTGGGGTACACAATGAAGGAAAAAGCGCACCCTGAAATTTGACCCAGTTCCTGATGGGCTTGACAGGGACATTGCTGCACACTGTCTTGGAGAGTTCCAGGCTTCTGGAGTAGGAAGTATAAAAAACAAGTAGAACCAGAACTTCACAGATGAGAGGCTGTTGATTACTGGTGGCTGAGTGATGTGGGGAGAATGGGAGTGACTGTATCGGTGTAACTCTTCTAAACATGACTGCAGAGTCGTATACACCTCTGTCATTATAGTAAAAACCCTGAATTACATACTTTAAATGGCTGAATTGTATGATATGTAAATTGTATCTCAATAAAAGTATTTGTGAATTTAACAGTTGAACAAGTGCATGGGGTAAGTTTTTTCTGCCAGGGAGAGGGAACTTCCTCTGAACTATGGAATGATAAGAGGAGGTCAGCTGTTCATGTCTCCTCGAACCCAAAGAGCCCCACTTGACTGCTGAAGCTGTTTTTCAAAATAAATTCCATAACGCAATATAGGTGGAGGAGCAAGCATGGAAATCAAACATTCCAGTAAAACAAGGCAAGGGTGGGGAGGGCTGGAGAGGGGGACTTAGAAGTGAGTGTGGGAACCTGTCCCTGAGCCCACTTCATAAGCAGCATTCACGAGAAGAGCAGGGCCCAGAATTGGCTTCAGCATTAGAGGCCAGACTCTAGGAGTCCCTGTGCCAATGTCATTTGCTTAGCCCAGGGTTTTCTTGCCTTTCTGTTTATATGTTTTTAAGCTGGTCATTTTGGAACAAGAGCACTGTGAGGAGGCAAATTGAGAGGGCACAGTACCACGCATAGTTTTGAAAGTACCTCCAGAGGGTTCTAACCGCTGAGGTTGTGGGCAGCCTTTGCATGAAAAGTGAGGGCCTGTGCACATCATTTGGAAGCTGTGATGCCAGTAAAGGGAGGCAGATCCAATACAGCTTGCTGAACACAAGCTACCTTTGTGTCTGAATTTGTGGGGAGCCCAAGTGCTGGTGAAAGCTTCTGGGCATGCAGATGAAAGGCCAAATAAAAAAGAGAGAGCAGACATTCCCAGTCAGGAGTGCTCACTATGATGCAGCCTTGCATCTGTGCTCTGGGACTTAGAGCACCTCCAGCTGTGTCAGAAAGGCTAGGCAACTGACTGGAGGAACAGGGAGGGTTAGTGGGCACTCCTCCAACGCTACCTTGCCTTGGAGGTGGATGTCAGCATGCTGGACATGGCACATCTGGACATGACATACCTGCTCATCGGGATGGTGAACAGGGTCAGAAATGGCTGGTGAAGAGGAGCCCAGAGAACACTCAGCTGAGCTGAGCTGAGGGTTTCTGTGGTATTTCTGAGGTTGTCAGGTGTACAGGAAAGGGCTGCTGCAGGCCCATCAAAGAAAGTGGGCCCTACGGAAGCTGTCACGTGTGTGTTTGGGGAGCAGAGGGAACAATACCCCTATGTTGATCTGAGAGAGGGACCGGATGGAGTCTGGTTTCAGTAGGTAAAAAGGAGCATGGGATAATGGTCTCCATGCAGATAAGGTCTTTGATCTGATGCTGGAGGAAACTGAGCTGACCCACACAGGAAAGAAAAAATGTGAGCCGTGGGCCTCAGCTGGAAACAGGAGAGGTCTGGTCCATCAAATCCAGGATGGAAAAGGTACCCAGCTTGTCACCTTCACCTTGTTTGCTATATTAACAGAGTTGCTGAGGACCGAGACCTGCCTTCCTGCACACCTGTTGCCTGGAGTCCTTCTGGAATAAGCACATACAGTATTTCCATCAGCTCCCTCCCAGGGCTTTGCATTATAGTCTTGGTGATCCAAGGACAAAGGCTGCTTGGCCTGGGAGGGGTGCAACCTGTATTAGTTGCTCCACCTGTGTTTAGCGCTGCACATTGAATGTCAACAATGACCACTGGAAGATACCATTGTCTTTAGTTTCCAAATGTGGCCTGGGGCTCAGAGGTGAGAGCACCCAAGCCATCCCAACAGTAAATGTTAGAGGTGCGATTTGAGTAGGAGAGGGGGGGAGGGAGAGAGTGGGGGGGGGAGGGGGAGGGAGAGAGGGAGGGAGAGAGAGTCTTCATATTCTTCATTTTTCAGGCACAGCTAGGGAGAAATCACAAGACACCAGCTTCTCTCAAATAGAGAGAGAGAGAGAGAGAGAGAGAGAGAGAGAGAGAGTCCCCATATTCCTCATTCCTCAAGCACAGTTAGGGAGAAAACACAGGACACCAGCTTCTCTGACCTCTTAAATAGCTCTTTTTCTGTGGCTCAAGTTTTGTTCTGCCCACAGATTTTTGTCTTCTTTCTATGTTGTTTTCTCTCTGGTACAGAAAGAACCTGACATGGAAAGCTGGGCTAGGAGTCTTTATTGGATGAAAGCAATCCTAATCCTCTATGATGCCTGCCCAGAGTTTCTTCAGTACAGGCTCACACTATTTGATACTCACAGAAGAGGCACCTATCGCTGGACCCTTCCCTCTGTGAAGCTCCTTCCTGGCACTGGAGCTTGCAAGGGGCTGGGAGGAGAGATTACTGCTCTGCAGCCATTTGTTCATTCACAAGATGATAGGACTCTTCTGAAAGGTTGGCTCAATCTTGATTTATTTAAATTCCTAAACTGCTTAAAACCTGATCCATTGAGGTCTTACTGAATTAGTATTCTTCATTTAAAGAGTCAACAGTCAACAGTTTGGACTCCAATAATTGGTAATCAGTGACACTGATGCTCTAGTTATGGTTAATTCCACAAAAAGAGTCAAGAAAAGTGGCAAACCTGATGCTTATCGTGCATTGTTGTCTCATATAAATTCTATTGTGAACTGTCTTAATTTACTGATCCATTTCTTTAATTAATAGGCATATCTTTACTGTAGACTATTCAGTATTGAATAATAATTGAAAGTTATAAAATGGAATTCCCAAATAACCTACAATTTTACTTTTCATTAAGTCATCAGATATTTTCTAGTGTTAATTTCAAGTTAATGGTACTGTTTGCATTTCTGCAAAGTCATCTTGGACTGGAATGACAAATGCAATTTTTGTGATGACATGTGTTATACAATTAAATCTCACAAGGGAATCTCAAAACCCTGAGAGGAAAGCCTTCAATGGCTGCTCCACCATGATATTCAAGGACCTTGATAATCTCATCTGAGCTACCTTTCTCACCCCACCTCCTACTACTGTCCATACTCCTGCCACACTGCTCAGCAGTCAGTCCTAAACACACTATAAATTTTCGTGCCTCCATACCTTTGCTCAAGTCAATCCCTTCTGCTTTTTTCCTTCCTCCCTTCTCTCTTTTCCCTACCAAACAAAAAGTTCTCTGTGTAATCAAGAGCCAGTTCACACATCTTATTTTCTGTTAGGTCTTCTCCATCCCACTGCCATGCAGGGAAAACTGCTGTCTCCCGTGCCCAGAAAGTCTCCCTGGATAACTGGTTATTTATCACCCATCTCTCTCACTAGGTCATAAGTTCCACAACACTGTGGTTATTTCTTTGTCATACTCAGCACCCTAGATGGATAAGTAAGTTGGATGTGGCTCCATAGGAAATGGATACACCCAAGACATGAGTCTTTATCTTCAAAAAATGTGTACACAGAATGAAAGCACATGAGATATCTTTAATTCTTGTACTGGATAATTATTTTGAAGGAGTTTATGGGGCTGCAGGGATATTCCTGAATTGTCACTGAGAAGTCAGTGAAAGGTGGCTGAGCCCCCAATAAAGGAAGGTTGTGGCCATCCCTAGTATGATTGACTTAGGAGATGATTCTGGTCAGAGGGAGAGGAGAGCAGAAAGAGCACAAAGTACAGAGGTCCTGGTTTGGGCTGGAGCTGGAAATAGGACAGCCCAGAGGAGGTGCTTGGGTGAATACATTGAGTGCCAGGGATACTCTGTGTCTGTTCTTGATGAGTCCTGGTGCTGACTGTTCCCATACCCCTTGGTCAAATACTGCATCAGTACGGCCTGATTTATGGATAATGTCAGCATCCATACAATGTCTATGCAATGGAAATCATAACAACAACTAAGGCGATCTCAGGGTAGTAGTCTTAGAGAAATTAAAATTTAAGAATTGAGGACTCAGAACCATAAATAAATCCTCCCCGGCTGCTGAAGATCCATTGCCATCATGAATAACACAGGAACTACCCAGACCAGGATGTTCATGACTAGCTGACGGCTTTAGAGGAGATAAAAGGCCTGATGTCCTTCACCTTGGGAAGGCAACAGTACCTAAGACAGAAATTTTGGGAAAATTAGCTAAAATGCAAGACTACCTCTGATGTCATCTTTGTATCTGGATTCAAAATCCAGCTTGCATGTGGCAAGACAAGTGGCTTTGGTATGATTTATGATTTCTAGGATGATGGAAAAAAATAACCCAAACAGACTTACAAGACATGACCTGTTTGAGAAAAAGATATCAAAAAAACAGTGACAGGAACCCAAGAACAGAATGAAGATGGTCAGGGGGATTGTGAAGACCAAAATTGATGCTGGTGAAAAGTGAGCTGCAGTTTGGACAACAAAAGGAGATTCCACAGTGACTTTGTATCTGTGATGATTATGTAGATTTTCATATATCTTTAAAAAAAAAAGAATTCATAGAGTGAAACAAAATGCAGATCGGTTTCTTCTGCAAATGCTAAGTCCTGGACTTTTTGGGCAGGAGGTATGGCTGTTGGTGTCCAGGGCCCAAGGGTCAAGGTATCATTCTGTTTTTCTCGACTTCAGATCTGGGTCTGAATTCTGCTGAATTCAGACTGGGAAAGGCTGAAGGACCTTTAGAGGTTCTTTTCTCAGCCTGAGTTACAAGTTGAAATGACTGGAGAAACTAGAAACACTGATTCCTGGGAACCACCTCTAGGCAGCCTGGTCGATAGAGTCTAGGGACAGTCTAGACTGGGGGTTCCTGAAAGCTCTCCATGAAATTCTAACACAGGGACACAGTTGAGATCAGCATCTCTGAATCAGTGCTCTGAAACTTGAATGTGCAAACTTCAGTCATGTGGACATTTTGTTAAGACGAAGATTCTGAGACAGCAGTTCTGGATGGGGGCTGGGTTCTACGCATCCAGCAAGCTCCCAGAGGACACTCAGCTGCTGGCCCAGGACTGACCTCCGGGAAGCCAGGACTAGTGTGCAGAGCACAACATCTGTGAGGTCAGGGCAAATAGATGAGCATTACCAGGGAGATGAAGGGGAGGCTTGTTCAGAATACTGCCCCTTACTGGATTCATTCTCAGAGAGTAGAGCTCATAAACACATATTTAAATACCCTTCTTAGATAATTAGATGCCAAGTTGGAGATTTACTTGCCAGTATTTCAAAACTTTCCAGGAATCAAAAAAATGACCCACATGTTTTCCAAAAATACAGACTTACTGAAATCTGCATTTTTAAAAGAAAGAGATCCCTCTAATTGCAGGTTGAGAAAAGCTGACTTGATGGGATCTTTCAGTGGGGCTGGGGAAGGTTCAGGTAAACCTTCTCTCTCCACAGGGCAGCTATAGGGATAGCTATAAAATTGCAGTGGAAAGGAAGTGATATATGTGGGTTGGGGCAGGCACAGAGGTGGGAGTGTCAGTGGTGTTCAATATTGGAGGAAGAGGGTTTTGCTCTATGATTCTGAGAAAAGAGGAAGTTGGGTGAGAAACAGGGAGATAGGATCACATCGATGTACCATGAACTTACTGGTGTGGACAGACTCACTTTCAAGTTTACCATAGGGGTAGGAGGGAGAGAGGAACTGTGGGACTGGAGAGCGCCCCCTCTGGCAAACGAAGGCACTTCACACACACCCCTCTCCCAGGGGATGATCTGTCTGTCTGACATCAGGACAATGAACTGAGAGGTTATGTATCTTCTTTTACATCTCCACCTCCACACCCGTGCTACCACACCCATGGGAACTAAGCACCCCATTATCTGCAATGGGCCTATTTTATGGCTGTTGCATTTAGAATATGTTGAAAGTATTGTTTTATGTATTAGTACACATGCATATGTCACCGTGCATACTTTGGATTTTGCTCTTCAAATCCTGGTGTTCATCAATCACTTCATAGGCCTGTTAAAACAGAGATTTCAGGGCTTTCCTCAGAGTTTCCGAATGTGTAAGCATTCTAAAAAAACCTCCCAGATGATGGTGGGGCATATGTCTATGAGAATAATTGCAAATGAATGCTACATAAAAACATTTTTTAAAGTGAATTTATGTTACAAATATGGGCAAAGCAATATAAAAGCTTTTTGATGTATTATAAATCCAAAAACCAAAGTTACCCTTAACAGCCGTGAGCATACCTGACACTCAGGTCACTTGGGCTCTAGTGTCATTCCCCACCAAGATAAGGCAAAGTTCATAAAGAAGGACAATCTTTACAGGTACGGTAGGACAGAAGATAGATCAGCATGGAACATTTTTTTAAGTGATGATGAAAGTAAAAATAAATTAATAAATGTATGGGCATTTGTTACACAAATACTGGGGTGAGATTAAAGAAGCTCCCGCTGGTCAAATCTTGGACAATTTAAGCACAAGAGTACGTAAGTACAGTAACATTATAGACTACTGGTAAAAAGGAAATGTATGGGTCTCTACCACCAATAAACGGGTAAGAAAATGGGGGAAAGTGTCTCCTGCCCACACTAGGAAGCTGACAGCTGATGTGGAACAAAGTGGGAATGCTGGAGATAAAGAATAACTTTAAACCATTTGATAAAGACTAGAACAGACAAGAATGAACAGATGCAAAATCTATAGAGAATTCTGATGAAGAGTAGCATATTTGCATGGTCTTAGTGTTTCCCCACTGATCATAATTGTAAGGGAGGAAGAAAATCCCAAACAGCCTATTGGTGATACAGTGGAAAAATGAGATAACAGCTTAACTGGGTTACTGCAGAGAACTCAAAGCTGAGTGAAAAACAGAGAGAATTCATTGGCCTCTAGTGTGATCCCGGGGACATACCTCTTTCACAAAGCTTTCTGGGCCAGAAAGCATTACCTTAAACTAGTTTGAGAAAATACCAGAAAAGCACAAAATGAGAAATACATTTTTTTTAAAGGGGGGCTATAGACTTCAGCTTTGTCAGTGTGACTAAAGACCAAGAAAGGCTGTGGAAATGCTTAAGATAGAAGAAAAGATCTGACAAATTCACCAAGACAGGATCTGTGTTGAAGGGGAGCAATGCTGAAGGACACACCAGTCAATTTACCAGTGAACTATGGCTGTAAGGGATGGTCCTTCTTTTCACGGAAATGTATTTAAAGGTAAAGTGCCAGGATGTATGTAACTTAACCTCAAAAGACTCACAAGAAAACTATGGGTAGGGTGGGGAGGAGGGAGAGAGAGCTCTTGAGTGTGTGTATAATGAAATGGGGCAAAATGTTACCAACTGGTCATGCTAAAAATTGGATAAAGAGGTATGGATGATTTTGGTGCTATTTTATATTTGTGCCTTTAACAATTTTTGAAAGTTTTCAGTCTACAGTCATATCACCCTGAATGTATCCCATGTTGTCTGAAATAGTTTCCAAATAAAAATTTTAAATGAGTCGGGCATGGTGGTGCATGCCTGTAAGCAGCAGCCTAGGAAGCCATGGCAAGGGCAAGGGATCGCGGTTAGAGTGCTGCCGGGGGCACTTAGCGAGACCTACTTCCAAAAAAATATAGTTGGGCATGGTGGCATGTGTCTGTAATCCCAGCTACCTGGGAAGCTGAGGCTGGGGATTGCTTGAGTCTGTGGTACCCTGGGCAACATGAGCCTGCAGTACCATAGGCAAAAATAGCAAGACCTGGTCTCCAAAAAAAAAAAATTTAAACGATGTTTTGGATAATATTTAATGAGGTTGACACATCTGACTGTAAATTCTTTATTTCAATTTCAAATTCTTTATTTCAATTTCAATTATGAAAGGTCTGAATGTGCCTTATTTCTGTACTTCTAAAATCGCTAGAAGAAAACAATACATAAATAGGTATCACCTTTGCATTGTGGAAATATGAGTTGATTCCATTGTATGTTTTCCGGAGTTTCCACATATAACACATATTATTTAGTCATTAGAGAAAAAATATTTTTGAAAGAGGAAAACAAACATTCAGTAAAGTTTTATGTATAATGTTGCTGACTACCATGTCATTTAATAAAAACAAAACACTCTGAAAACACTGAAATGTCCAATGATAGGAAGTATTGGTGACAATATATTTTTAAGACAATATATTTTAATTTTTTAAGTATTGGTGACAATATATTTTTAAGAGATAGGAAGTATTGGTGACAATATATATTTTAAGACAATATATTTTAATTTTAAGAGATTGTTAAGACATTATATAGTCATAAAATTTATGTTTATCCAAATCAATTTATGGATTAACCTATGCTAAATTAGGTTAAGTTATTGTGTAGATGCAAAACTAATTTTTAAAAGGTTTCCTGACAGAGTACTCTGCGAGCTGAGTGTGGGTTTTCACTTTCTCTGCTATCTTGAAAATTGTAAAACACCCCATCCATACCTATCTGTTGAGTGAATGCTTGGTCCTCATGAAGTATTGGTGAGGGGCAGGGATGGTGGAATTACCAGGAATTTTTATTGTCTCCAGTAGTGTTATGTCATTTTCAAATACTCCATCATGTTTTATCATAGCATTTTAAAGTTACAAACTATGTATCACCCTACTGAGAAAAAATTGAAGGACATACACAAAAAGGGGGTATTTTCTCTGTGTGGGGTTATATTATGGATGATTTCTTTTTTCTTGATTAGTATAACATGAAGTTATTTTTAAAAGTGCTGATATTTAGTCATTCCACTCCTGGGAATCTACCTAAAGGACATAAAACATTAATTCAAAAGGAAACTTGCACTCATACTTTTACTGAAGCACTATTTACAACAGCCAGGATATGGAAACAACCCAAATGTTCCAAATAGACAAATGGATCAAAAAAGTCATGGTATATATACATAATGGAATATTACCCAGCAAACAAAAAGGCAAGCTCGTGCCATTTGTGGTAGCAGGGATGATGCTGGAAGGGATGATGGTAGCTGAAATGAGTCAGAAGGAAAAAGATAAACACTGAATGGTCTCATTTATATGTGGAGTACAGAGAAACCAAAAGGTCAGGTAATAGTCAAAACTAGCAATTTGATTATAGAACTGAGGTATACAGCAAAGGAGGGTGGCAAAATAAAATGGGGCGGGAAGTGCATAAGGGATGACTGTGACAGTTCACAGATGCTATGGTGGTGGGAGAACTATGGGGATTAGAGTGATATAAAGAAAAACATTTTTAAAAGAATTTGTTAAAATTTAAAAAGTTCTGGTACTTAAAATTAAATTATAATAATAAGATACAAGGTGCCTTTACATGACATGCTATGACAAAAGCAGGGCTTGAAATTATATATTTCTAGGAAGAGACCAATGGGCCAAACATCAACCAGTGACTAGCAGAGAGGGTAACTGGAGTGACTGGAGGGGGAATGGTGGCGGGGGAGAGAGAGGAGAGGAGGGTGGGCCATATGTAAAGGGCTTAATAATTATACAAATACGACTGAGGTTGTAAGAAAGCAGTAAAAAAACATTAAAATAAATAAAATCCAACAGTAAAAAATTATATATTTCTATATTGTTATTATATATCAATAATGAACTCATTGGGAAAGCATCCACTCTAATGTTGAAGGCTGTACTTTAATATGATATACTAGCTATGTTTGGATATTAAGCAATCTTAAAAACAGGGGATATGGGTTGTAAAATATATTTTTCTGAGATTAAATTTTAAACTACTTTCTTATGTTGAGTTGTCTTTCATAAAAGAGCTGGATTAAGGGGACTGACTATGTCTGAAGCATTTGAGACCATTTTCAAATATAAAAAAGTGAGGTCATCCAGTGCTGCTCCCTTCATTTCACTGCACTGGTAGCACCTTATGGGGCATGAAGAAGCATTTCTAGGAAGGCAACTGTTGGTCAAATCAGCAAAAAAAGCAGCGAGAAGCATCCAACCACTTCCCCTAGGATAGTGGTAGAGGCCCTTGATTATTTTAAAAGTGCACACACACTTGTATGCACACATTCACAAGCCTGTGTCTGCTCATACACATGAAAAGCCATACGGTCACTCTAATATACACCAGACACTGATTACAGAGGTTGTCTCTAGGGGACTGGTTAGGATGAAAGCTTAGTTTTCTCTATATACCTTTTATGCTGTTTAAAGAAACAATGTACACACAGAACACACTCAAAAAACAAATATTTATTCATTAAAAACAATTTTGCCTTCATAAATTCAGGGCTCATAGTATAGCCATGAAAATAACTAGACTAGAAAAGAATTTGTTTTATGATAGTCTTAAGACTGGAATGGTTAGTTCCCATGCCAAACTGATTCCAAAGATATGCTAAACCCTGCCTGATCTCTGTTTCTATCTCCTCTCTTGCTGTCCTTACAGATAGAAGGCTTCTGAGCTACAGATGGTTTTTGTTTCTCTTCCAGCAGGAATGGATTTAAACTATCCTTTACATGGTTCTCTGTGTGTCCAGTAGCTGACAGCTGGCTGCCATGTGATCCCATCACTGATCACCAATACAGCAACATTAACACCGCACTCAAAGGGTGGATACCGCCTCACCTCATTAATATCACGTTAACATCATGTTGCCCCCGTTAAATGACACTTTGCAGGGAGGCAGAGAAAACCTACCAGTCTCAAATCTGCACCATTGCTCTTTAGAATCTGAAAGCCCCCCTCGCTTAAGAACAAGGTGAGGGTGTGGGCTATTACACGATGAAACATTGCATCTTTATATTCACATCAACTCAGGGGTTAGCGGGGCATGCAAGCACCCAGCTGTGCAAGCAGAGCCATGGGGACTCACCCATTTTTGCTCTCCACAATGTCTTCTCCATTTTACTTTAGAAATCTCTTTCAAATTCTGCCACCTGTTTTCTCACTTCTGTTGACAAAGACATACAATCAGACCCTCAACATCCACTGTTATCCTCCTGGCTAGTCCCCTGCCACTACTCCTTCTGTTATCTCCCACTCAGTCTTGCATTCAAAAGCACTCCCTCACTCCATGGGCAGTCCTCTAGCTTCTGCTCTTGAAGCCCAGGTCCCTGGGACCAGCAGGCAGACAGGGTTCTTGGGCCTTGCTGCTAGTTTCCTTTCCTGGTCCCACTGATGGCATCCTTACCTAGATGGCAGCAATCATCAGAGACACTGCAAATGTGTGTGTCTGCATACTCCCTCTCCTGCACTCCCCAGGAGTGCTCTGGCTGAGAGGTCCAGCAGTGGGGTCAGTGGTAGGCACATGGAAAGAGCCCAGTCAGTGTTTTGTAAATACAGGAAAATAGAGCTTTTGTGGGATGTGCCATCACCCTTCATGGTACTTCTCAGACTTTACTGTATACACAAATCTCGGGATCTTATAAAGATGCAGAATCAAGTTCTGCACAGGGGGACGATCAGGGAATTTGCATTTCTGACAAGACCCCAGTATCTTCTGGGAAACACTTTAGTAGGGACCTACAGAACTGCAATAATTTTTCAGATGGAAAAGCATATGGAAATAATCATTCCTATAAGAGTCTCGAATTTTTGCCTATTTGCTCTTGAAAGAGATAAAAACAAATGTTATAATATGCATCTATGGTAAGCCATGGAACTACATATTATTCCAGAAAACACAGTAAAATAAATAAGGGGCACAAATTAAGATCATTTGTGCTTAAGTTCTGAATATCAATATTCTAATTCTCAAGTTGGAGTTCTGTCAGAATCACTGACATATTTTTTCCAACATCCCCCTGCACGCTGTGCTTCCCCAATCTGATCTGCACACCCCGCCCCGAGGAATATGAACCTTTCAACTCATTCCCTCCCCTCTAATGAAAACCTCAGCCATGGAGAAAGGTTTCTGTTATTGATGGGAAGACGCTGTGTCACAGCTGCACTGAGGAAGAAGCTTCCAGCTATATAATAATGCAGTTCCAAAAAATCTCACACATGCCGCCATTCCCTCTGCCTGCAAACCTCTTCCTCTAAGCCAGACCCAAGTCCTACTCATCTTCCATATCTTCAAAATGATCCCTTTATCACTCCCTGGACTTCTCCTTGCACACAAAAACAACTGACAAGGGTTTGAACAGCTATTTGTCTCTTTGCCTGACTAGACAGGGAGTTTCATGCCCAGTACTCACACAGCACGGCCACATCAGGGCTGCAAAGGAGCCAAAAACAAACACACACTTCTTCCTAACGAAATCTCCTCTTTCCCTTCCTTTGCCCTGCCCTCAACTGGCGTCATGAATAAAATCCCTAAGAGGGTTGATGTTTTAGCCCAATGAAAGGAACTGCATGCATGATAGTACAAAGTAGTGGAGTTTGTTTGACCTAAAGTGTGTGGCTTGAGGAATCAGGCAAAAACAATCTTTTCCCTCTCTGATATAGAAATTAATATTTCCTGCTTACAAAATAACATGCATATTTTGGTTAAGAGGCACAATCACAACATTAATACCCTTAAAGGCAGCACCCAACAGGGAAATGAGGACATGGGCAGCCTTGTGAAGCTATAAAGATGTTCTCCTTTAGCAACTCCCCTTCCCCTACTGGAGGCAACTACTCTTCTGAATTTACATTTATTATTATATAGCATTTGTGTTTTTAATTATTTCTTTTTACAATATGCTTCTGTACTTCTAAACAGTAAGCTGTTCAGTATTGCTTTTGAGCTTGGTAAAAATGGTATTATTCTATTGTGGCCTTCTATAGCTTGTTTTGTTAATTCACCATGCTCCCAAGGCTCAAAGGTGCTGTTGTATATAACTGTGACTCATCCATTTTCCACAAAGTATATATGAAATTATATAAATATATCACAATTTATTTGTGCACTCCTTGCCAGTGGACATGTGGGCTGTTTCTGCTTTTTCCTTGCCTTATGAAGAACGTTTGTATGAACAATCTGTATCCATCTCCAGGAGCACCTGGAGTTTATCTAGGGTGTAGACAGCAGAACTGCTAGAGAGGTGTTAGGTCAGGCTGATAATACAATACCAAATTATCTTTTGAATCAGTGGTGACAATTTATAATCTTACCAGCAATGTATGAGTTTCTGATCATTCATATCCTTGCCAAAAATCCACATAATTTGGACACAGGAACTGTGACTTCAAGCTGCAACATTTTTGCGCTACAAGGCAGTGCTTCTGACTTGAGGGGCCACTTCCCTGACCATCAGACAGGAAAGCCTGGCTGAGACTCTGCCCATCAGATGGGCCCCTGAGACTTTGCCAAGGATAGGCAGTCATTATAGCAAACAATCAGTGACAGCATGTGGAACCCTGATGAATCAGAAAGCCAATCCTTCATTCTACATTTAAGAGACAGGCCCACAGAGTTAAATGACTTAATTATTTCTCACAGCTAATTACTGAGAACCGTCTCTGGGACACTTACTTTTTTGTTTTTATATTTTTAGTAATTTTAGATGGCCTAACACAATCTATTAAGTTAACCATAATTATAAATATTCATATATCTGCCAGTTTATTTTTAAAAGGTAGCTGTTCAGTTTTCAGTGGCTGACAGGTTGCATAACTTGAGCTTCCTTATGAAGTAAACAATATGTTGCAGTGAATTTCAAAGGGGAAATGATTATGATTTCCATATGCAAATTCAACAAAATAAAAGACATCATATCTCCTGAGGAAAATGAGCCCCAATTTTCTGACTGACCAACCTCATCCTTTGATCTCCCCCCCCCCAACCCAGCAAATGCTTTGTGTGTGTGTATGTGTGTGAGGAAGCTGAACTTTAAATTCAGCAAGCAAATTCATCCCCCTCTCATGAATAATTATAATCCAGTTATTCTAAGACACTGGGAATGGTTTGTGGACATCAGGGTAAAATAGTCTCAGAAACTTGATGGTTCAGGATATTAGATGGCTTTACATGTGAAGGCAGAGGAATGCTGGAAGGCGACAAGGCACAGCTAGGTACTTAGCATTCACTAGAGTATGCCTAGTCATCAAATGTGCATGATCCTGTGCAGAGGAATCTGTCCCCATGCATCACAGGCAGTAAAAGTGGAACTGGCAAGGGTGAGGGGGGTGTGTGTGGTAGGGGGAGGTGTGCAGGCAGAGGAAAAGGACTGCTCAGCAGGAAGAGTGATTGTGTGAAGGAAAGTGGCTTCCAAAGTTTGCAGAGGAAATTTTCATCCTGAAGCCATTGATATCAAGACTGCAACACCTCTGGACACCTCCCAGGATCCTTCCTGGGTCCTCACTACCCCAAGAATGCATTTACCATTAAAAAAGATCTTTTGATTTAACAGGGTCCACAGGCTCCCAATAACAGTTTCTGAGTCATCCCTCTTTTCAATGTTAGGATCACACTCAGGGGCTGTTTGTTACTTCCGGGTAGAGGTGCTGGCAGGGAAGAACACTAAGTCATTTTGCATGGAATGCTGACTGAACTGTACTGAGATACTCCTGTTTCAGGTTTCCCTCCTAGCAGTCATTTTAATCAGCACTTCCCCTATTTAATGAGCTTGTAGCCATTACATAATCACCCAGCTCACTGGATTAATGATGAAAAGAGGAACTGATTTTTCCAGTTGCATCATTTGAAGTAAATGTTAACTTTCTTTCTGAGTCCTTAGTTAACCGCATTAGTGTGACAAATATGTCTTTGTCTAGCATAAGTAATTAGAATTTAATCACTTTAACTGCATCTTAATTACCCCAAATGAATTGAAAGGACATTTAATAGCAAAGATTAAATTGCCTTAATGAACGATTTTTGTGACTCCATCAATACTGGAATCGCGTTAGCCACTCCTCTCACGCATTGCAACTGCAGCGAGAAAGGTGGCCAGTAGGTGGCGTACTTCGCTCGTTTATTTATTTAATTTCCCCCATTGATCTGTTTTAGAAGACAACAGGAAAGCGAAAAGCACATAGTTTATTGTGTTCCTTTGATAACCTCTCTTTGGGACTATGAGATCATCACCAGATGCGAAAACGAAAGCAGTGATTTCAGAAACTGTCGATTCTGAGTACCCTATGGCATATGCAAAAGAGGATGTGACACACGTGGATAACTGGAAACTTGCAGTTGTTTGATGGAAATTGTAAGTTGCCCTCTGGATGATTGCCAACACATAAACAGAGTTTTAGTAAATTTATTGTTTTTCAGTGCAGAGTCCTAAAATATGAATATCAGGGAATCTCTGGAATAGCAAGCGGAGGCACTGATGTGAAGCCAAGAATGTAATTGCTGTGCCAGTACAGATTAGAACACCAAGGCTTGAAAGTATGGGAGGTTTGGGCCTTTGGGCCCTCCTCCAGGCAAGGGTCCCAATGGAGCAGTCCTACGCACAGAACACATCTAATGAGATGGGTCTTGCCCATCAATAATTGTTTAAGTGAACAAATGGATAGGGAGACTTGGGTTCGCATCTAGCTCGGTTACTGCCTTACATTCCCTCTGGCTGCTTCTTCAAAAGAGCAATAAAAAGTCTCACTTATAAGTTTGAGTTAAAAAAGAAATAAGTTTCTATAAGTAACCCTCTTGGAGAGTTCCAGAGAGAAGACACACTTGCTCTGGCTTCAAGACTCTTTTATGCATAGATTTCCTAGACTGGGTGTTTGACAGTGAAACAGACTTTTCCATATCGTGCCTCTACTGATATGGCAGAACTGTACTAACAGTAGGGGCACACAGGGTGGAGGGAAGAGGGTTCTGGGCTTTCAGCTGAGGAGGTTGAGTTCAGGGCATCAATGGTTTCCAGGTGTGTAGGTAAATCATTTAACTTCATTGACCAGAGATGGGAGAGAATGGCAACTACCACAAAAGCTATGCCAGTGGTTCCCAAACTGCTGTATATTAAATTCACTTCAGAATTCTTAAAAAAAAGAAAAACAAACCCCAAGGCTGAGCTCATGCCCTATAGCAATTACACCAGAATATCTAGGGGTGTAGCCAGGCATAATTTTTTTTTTAAAAGGGCCCTTAAGTGATTGCAATGTACAGCAAGATTTGGGAGCCATTGGCATAAAATAAGCATCAAATGATAATATCTTATGCCTAGCATAGTATCTGACTAGGAGAATGCATAGCACACATAAGCTCCTTCCTTATCCACTGCTGTGACAAATCTGATGCTTATATTTCAGCATATGGTTCTCTTCTGCTGTTGTCTTGTCATATTATCTCACCAAGAGGAGAAAAAACTTTATGGTAGCTAATTTGTTCTAACTTGATAATGATGTCACATCTTTTTAGAGGAACATAATCTTGATGATTCTATAGCAGGACCCTATGATAGCACATGAAGTCACATGTTTGTTATAAAAAGTCAGATTGTCTTGTGGTTGGTTTAGTCATCTAGCTCTTTATTGTGACTTCATTATTATTAGCATACTAACACTAATGCTCCATTAGTATTAGTATATTTGTGCTAAGAGAAAAACCTGTGCAAATCTATTGAAAGGAGACAGGAATTTGTGATTGTGTATTAAATTTATTAAAACAGAAATAAGTATTTTCTTGTGACAGGACTCTATGAAATAAATACTTTTCATGTGAAAATCATACAACATTCTCTTCCCAAGGTGCTTATTCATCGTATTTAGAGACATGATAAAAAGTAGTATTAAATGAATACACACATTTCTGATCTGGAATTATGAGAAATCTATTCTCTAATTACCATGATTTCAATTTCTATTGCTACCCTCGTTGGAGACCATTCAGTTTTACCAAGAGTGTAGAAGTTCTGCTATTTTAATGGGGGCTGGAGGAAGTAAATCATTTTTCATAACCAATGAAGGAAACTTGGCTGATCTGAAATAGCAAGTTGGTGTTTATTTCAATATATGGAATTTTCAAAGAGCACTGAACACTGTTACTTGAAGGGTGAAGCTTCTAACGCTAAGATTCTGAGGAGCAAAACATATGTGAACCTCCTTTTCAATTACCCACCCATTCTTAAAGATTTTCCTTCTTATGAAGAAATCAAGAATAAATTTTACCAACATACTCAACAAGAACGATTTTTTTTTCTTGAGAACTTTAGGTAGCAGCATCTGTTTGATTAGCTGAATTGGCCATGAATGTGGAAATGATGACATCAAAACAAGTCATGTAGCAATCTCCTTAAAGACCTCGTAGATTAGAGATGACTATAGATTTTCCCCAGCACGGATCAAAGGGACTGAATTGAACGTTTTAGTTTAATGATCCAACCCCTGTCACACCCATTGGGACCAGAATCCCGATTTTATAAGCAGGTGTGCACGTGCACTCAGATACACGTAGGAAGCGGCTGGAGAAAGGAGAGATCAACCACCAGATCGACGAGGGTAGGTTTGATGTTTTCGATTACTTGATTCTGCTGGTATATATTCCTGGTGGGACCTCACAATTTCTCATAAACTTCAGAAGATTAGTGGTTCGTTTTGGTTTTCTCACTACAATTCTTCAAAGGCACTTTGCAGGGGTGAAGTAAAACTGAACCACAGGACGCTGTGCCGGGCCCTGTCCAGGGTGCTGACGCTGCACCAGGGCTCCGGGCATGTCTGTCTTGGGAAGCCCTTTAACCCCACCCCACACCAGAGGAAACAAAGACCTCCAAGCTCAAGGCCTCAGGGCAGCTTCCTGACTCCTGTCAGTTAGCTGGAAGGGGAAACAACAAAACAAAGGAACTGCTAATCCTCCCTCACAGTCTCTATCCCCTAGCCTGCAGCTCCTTCTTTAGACTGCCTGGATCACGTTCTTTAGTCTGAGTCTGCTGTTCTCAAATAAAAACATGCCAACAAAAGTGTAATTCAAATAGCAAATCCGAATATGCAACTTGTTTGGTGAGGCTTGAACTGGGGTGCCCTTGGGGAGAGTGACAATTTTGTCTCATTAGTGGGGTACCACCCACGCATTGTGAGTGACTTAGAGAAACCCACCAAATATCCTTTACACCATCTCCACATCCTCTTCCTATGAAAATAGGTATGGTCTTGAAAATCATTAGGACAAGGACAGCCTAAAAACAAAGGCACCGCAAGTCTTTCTTTTTTTCCCCAAGCAGGTTGAACCACTAAGGTTTGCTGAGGTGCACCAACCCAGAGGCCTGCAGGGGGCGTACGCAGCTATGGAAGCACATCCTGTCTGCTACCCAGAGAGCCCAAATGGAGGGCATCAGGGATGGTGGGAGCTCTGAGCATTGGAAGCATAAATATAAAGTCACACTCTGGGTTTTTGGAATTGTTCTCCTGCTACCACACAACTGCTCTATTGCTGACACAGACCCTCCCAAGTGCCAGCTACAAAACAGTGATGGCACAACTGAGTTTGTAATCACCCCCAGAGCCCTGGGCTGTGCGGATCACCCTCTCAATGCTTCCAAGGGGCTCGGAGCTGCACCTACTGATGGCACAGTCAGCCATTCCTGGAACAGGAACAGGTTTCAGGTTTGTTTTAGGAGGCCATGCTCCATGTGCTGACAGCAGCATCACCACAAAACTATCGGGCCTCCTCAAGCTACTGGAGCAGGTATACCCCATCTTAGTTAAACTATTGGCTCCAGTTTTTACCATTTATGTATTTCCTAATCCCATGCTCCTCTTCCTCTCCTTATTGGGGATTGTGCTTCCCAGTGGGGAATGTAAGAGAGTACTATTGTGATACCCTCTATAGATACATGCTCTGAGAAAGACCTGCTAAGAGGCTTCTGGGGTTTGTCCCTCAAAACTGAGAACTTCAGGTTTCTTGCTCTGCCGGTGGTGCATGTGTGGGACACCCACCTAACTTCCCAGGGGACTCCTGGACTCCTCAGTCTCCACCTGACAACTACCCAATCTATCTGTGTGGGGACGGGGGCAGGAGAGGCAGCCCCTGGTCTTTAAAGGAGGTGCTCCCTATGTGCAGTTCTGCTTGCCCCTGGGCTGCAAGGCTGATGTGGTTGCTGTACCCCGCCAGGCCCTTTGTTCCTGTCATAGCCAGCCAAGAGCAGCTGCACTGTGAGAGACCTGCCACTCTGAGATGCTGGGTGCAAGGGCAACCAGTCCACTTGGCACCTTTTCCTCTTGTGTTTGGGCCCAGGAACTGTTCCAGTTCTTGAGTCCCACAAGCCCAGTCCTGGCCTATCTCCCAGTTATGGAGTCTTCGAGGATTGGGAAGGGGGGTTCCCAGGGCCCAGCATCATGGTTTTTTGCCTGGCTCCCATGGCTCAGGGAAGTGAGCGGACAGTTGAAATGTCACCCGCTGGGATAAATATTAACAAAAAGCAAATGGAGTTGCGTGGGTCCAGTTATCAATCAACCCGGCCGCAAGGCCACTTACAGCAAACATGGCCCAGGTTGGCCTGAGCAAAACTTTCTCATGGACACCCCCTCTGGGGATACCCCCCCCCCCCAGGCTTAGGTCGCTCAGGGGCCAATCCTGGACAAGACAGAGATGCAGTCCCTGATCTCGGCGACCTGCCTGACTCCACAGTGAGCTTTTCTCCCCTCCAGTTACTGAACATAGGAGTGGCTAAGTGCAGATCCCTACCCAAGACCTGCAAGACACTCAACCTGGTGGGAGGTACTGCCATGGCTGGTATTTGGAAGTTGTACCCTCTTTCTGAGCTGGCAGCTCCCTTGTGTGGTCCAAGTCTTGTGGAATTTTTAAATGGAAACTAATTTCTATCTTCTTAATGGGTGCCTACATCAGAGGTGGCCAGCCATTCACCCACACAGCCCAGCCTGCCCACTCCACATGGGATAAGATGGGGAGCCAGACTGGTTGCACTGTACTTTAATGGGGGTGGCAGCGAGTATTACATTGAGAGAACAGATATTGATTTTTTAAAGGTAGTTAATTTGGTGAGAATTTCCTCCAATGCAGGGCTTCTATCAGTTGTAATTTGTAATGAGAAGGTGCCACTCCAAACATCTGCCATGTGCAGAGGGTTCTGACACATCACAACAGATTGTGTAGCCACTGGGGTGCATGCAGGGGTATGGAAAAGCTACCTTCCTGCCTCTAAGCTCCTGGTCTCACACAGAGTAGAAATGAGGTTGAAGGTCATTAAATGCAGCAGCGAATAAAGCTGCAAAAAGCACCCCTGTTCTTGAGAGCTGGCTGTGAGGAGCTCACAGAGTTGCCAAGGTACACTACAATCCAGTTTAAGTTCCCCTGTTGTCAGGATCTACTAGTAATCTTTTGGTGGGCTCAGGAAACTACCTCACTTTTTTTTTTTTTCTAAATATTTAACAGGGTAACTTGTTTTTCACGGACTTGAAAATAGGTCGTGGCTTTTGTGGCCAAAAAGGCTTGTTACTAGTTCCCTCAGCATGCGCTCTTCTGCCAACGGAATTCCCCACCCTTTTGAGTTGAAGAAAGGAAACTGAAAGAGACCACCCTCTATCGGGGACCTTGCAAAGGAGCAAAGTCTGCTTGAGGTTTTGGCGCCAAGCTTGTTACCTTGTCAAAGTCTTCGATTTTCTGGGTTTCCCTCCCCCCACCCCCAAGGAAAATGCCACGTACCTCAGGTTGAGCATGACTTGGTGACAGGCTGCTGACTGCCCAGGCAGGAGCCTTACTGATGAACTCCTGTGACCAGGGAGCCATCGGACTCCGCTGTTTCAGCACTGTGGAGCCCACTCCTAAAGGTCAGAGGTCGTCCGTGCAGGGCTGGGCATTAAGCCGGTGGGCCTGGGGGTCGTTTCTGAACAGAACCTGCCAGTTCTGTTCCAGGGGGTGACAAGAGGCAGTGAAGTAGGAGGTCACTGAAGTCCTTAACTACAGCCTTCACTGGTGGAGGATAGGGAAGCCTGAAGGTGTCACTTCCCATATTCAACCTTTCTCTCACTTGCGGGCCTGAGCCTGCACTACCTTGGTAAAAGATGGTGAAAGCCCCCCTCCTCCCCCTGGTGTGGGAGTGTTCAGAGGCACTGACTACCTTAAGTGCAGGCAGAGGGAGAGAGTCGGAAGATGAGCAGTGGTTTTGCCCTTCCCCTCTGGAACTACAGCTGTCCAGGTTCTGCTTCAGCCGCCACGGGGTGGGCGAAGCTGTGGAGGCTGACAAGCTGATGAGGAGGCACATAGGACTGTGGAGTCCTGGGAGCCCAGAAAGCAGCCAGACCACCTTCTCCCTTCCCACATCAGCTCTTCCCCCCTCCCTCCCAGCCTCAATACCTACTTCCCGAGTGCTCTTTGCAAGGACTTGGCTTGTAGCGAACAAATGCGGGGCTCAGCTGGAAAACCTGCCCGAACTGAGTGACCAGTCAAGTTAGCCGGAGCTGGGCAGACAGGCCACCGGCACCCAGTCCCTAGGAGCGCTTAAGTCCTAGACTTGCTGGCAACGCTGGCACCTGCCTCCTTCCAGCTTCTTATTGGCCTGAACGAGGTGGGGGGAGGGGGCTGTGGCCTCTTGCTTTGATTTTAGACTGTGAAACGGCTCAGTGCCCCCGGCTCTGAGCGGATTGACTGTCTCTTCATCTCCAGGGACGAATTAATGGAGAACGATCAGTTAATTAACAAACCCTCATTCTGGCTTTTACCTTTCTCTTCTCCAGGACGCAGACCAGGGCTGAAATTGGGGGAGGGGTGCCAACTTGGTCCCAGGAGTAAATCAACTCCATTGAGTCTCCTAAAACTGAGTTAGCCCTTGACTGGCCTTCGCACTACCTCCTTGTGCGTTCTCAGCCTTCCTGGGTTTCCAAATTCGTTGGAAATACTCCGTGTGAGGATGTGATTTAGGCTGGGCTCAGCTGTCCCTCCGCCAGTCCACGGGATAGAGCCTTTGCCAGCGTCTTGGCAGAGAGGCACTGGGGAAGCTAGGCGCTGTTTCTGCAGAGACCTTACTGCTCAACCCAGAAGCGACCAGGTCTGGGCAAGTTTCTGCTCTGTGTAGACCTGGGGTCAATTGTACATTCCCACCCCCTGCATTGGGGTTGATTCAGACAAAAAATCAAGCAGAGGAATAAAACGAAACGCCAAGTGCTAAACTCGTCGGCAGTGAAGGTTGTCCATGGGCATGGCTGGAAGCCCCCTTGTTGCTCCCCTACTCTTACCCGGACCTCTGCTCTCTCTGCCTCCCGCTCCATTACATAGTTGGTTATGCTAGCAAAGTGTGTGCTAACCTTTACACAGCATGCACACCACACATACACCACCCGAGACTTCCGAACCCTCATCTTCCGAACTCATTCTCAGCGTGGGTTCTGCAGCCCCCATCTCCCCATCACCTGCCTCACCAATTACAGTAAGCGCTGGAGGAGGTCACTGCCAAGAGTTAAGCAGAACACTGGCACACAGCTCTGTCAGGCTACAGCCTAGTATGTGCCAGGGGTACTAGCTGGCAACATCTGCATGCAGTTCCATGTACACATCACCTCCCTTGCTCCAAACCCACCGTTCCCAACCAAGAAGAGACGCACAGATCTCATCCAGCTAGGTGCAGGAATTTCTCTCTGCCTTTGGCCGTGCCAGCATCAGCCGCTGTCCCCAAACGCAAACACACCTGGCGGGTGCAGTGACCAGTGACCGTGCCGCTTAGCTCCCAGAGCCTTCTAAACCCTTATGTATGCGTCCAGAAGGAGGGAGTCTGCTCTGGAGCCCTGTCCTGGCTCTTCCAGGCCGGCGACCTACCTCTCCGGGAGGAGGTGAACCGTGCCCAGCCCTTTCTCCTTCCCTCCCGTCTTTGGTGCCTCTGGCTTCCCGACCCCTAATCCCCCTTCCCACAGCTCCTTGGCCCACTCACCTGCTAAGCGGAGCGCAGACATGCGCTGGAACTCCGGCTCTTGCAGCCACTTCCACATCCTCCGGAAGGTCTCCCGGCCGGACTTGAGTTTGCTCCAGGGCTTGGGGTTACGCAGTAGGTCCGAAAGGGTCCCTTGGGAGCGGCAGAGCACCCTCTGCGCGAAGATAGCCTGTGGGATGCTGTAGCGCTTGAGCTCGGTGGTGATACGCTGCGCCACCTCTTTGGTATTGATCTCTTCCATCTGCCCTGAATTACTTCCATTGCTAACCTGCGCGCCTGTCACGGAAGGGTTGGGTTCCCGGGCCGTGCCCAGAAGTTGCCCGTGGCTCTGGGCGTTCAGGTGGGCGTGGGGGTGGTGTGGAGGAAGGCCGTTGATGGGGACCATGCCGGCCGAAGTGGGCGTGAGGTGCTGCTCCCCGTGACGGCCGAGCATGGCCGGGTGGTGGGCTTCGAAGCCATTCGGGGTGAGCATCTTGTCGGCGGGCATGGCGGCGCCCGGGTGGGCATAGTGGGGGAGCCCTTGCTGGGAATTGTGGATGCCACCCAGACCGGAGCCGGAGAGGGGCGAGAGGCTCTGACCCATGCCGGCCACGTCCTTGTGGTAGGGGGTATAGAGGTTATTCATGGAAGCCAGTCCGCGCTCGTCCCGCATGAGCGTGAAGCTACCGCTCACGTTGCCCGCCAGGCGCTGGTGGTGGTGCGGGTGGTGGTGGTGATGGTGGTGGTGGTGATGGTGGGGGAACTTGTCCGAGACGGTGGAGATGGGCGGCAGCGGCTGCAGAGGGGTTAAGGTGGTGTAGGTGGTGGGCATGCTCATACCTGGGGGCGTCTCGCAGGCCATGGTCATGGTGGGGTGCAAGGGGCCGGTCAGGCTGTGGTCGGGGGCCCGGTGGTGGTGGTGGTAATCGCCGCCGCCGCCGCCGTCCAGCAGGGACGCCATGCCCATGGAGCGCGGGTGCGCGGGGGGCAGGTGGCTGCCGCGGTGCGCCACTGAGCCTCGCGCGTGTGGGCTGCTGCCCAGCAGGTCAGCAGGGGCGGGCACCGGCTCATGGCTCACCCCGTGCAGCTCGCCGATCGCCTCCATGGTCAGCTGCGCGTTCATCCTGATCCGGGCGAGCGGGAGGCGGACACAACATCGATGTGGCCGGGCAGAGGCAGCGAAGGGCGCACGGAGTCCGGTGTTTCACATCGGCTACCGGCGACTGTTGCTTTCCTTCCTTCCTCTCACTGTTGGAGCTGTGTCTCCCTCTCTCTGTGTGTCTCTCCTTTCCTCTTGCCCCCACCTTCCCTCTGCGTCCTCGGCTTTTTTTTTTTTTTAAATATTAATTTCCAAAAAGGATCCGCGCCGTTGGGCGAGCGCGGTGCCCCCAGCCCGCCCACCCCCGGTCCCCTCTCGCCCCTCTCCTTCC